>JAGDQP010030221.1:0-22770 GCA_022664845.1 Lepisma saccharinum | reverse complement strand
TGTTCACATCGACCGGTTCTATTGCCAGTCAGTTCTGACTCTTTTCAGAAGACACAATATTTATGGAAAGAAAACTACTCTTCGGGTGATACTTTGCTTTTTCTGAAAAAAAAAAAAAAGAACAAGTACTAAAAGCGAAAGCGATTGACAAGGAAATCTTACTACTAACCGTGAAGGAACATTGAACCTTCCCAAAGGACAAATGTTTTACTGAGGGAGACATGAGCTTTGCCGATCAAAAACTATGCGGAATGACGCTGCTCTATACCAGCTGTGAAGGCCGACCAGCATATAAGTACTTCTAGTGTTATCCAGGCCCTTAGGGATATAAAAAACCACATTACTTCGTCGGCTTCATAAACTTGATTACACCAATAACTGGCAAAGGCAATGGCCGAATAAGCTGGATGAGCAGAAGTCAGCACAAAGAATGACAGTGTGTCAGAAATATTAAAAAAATAAAACTCGCGTGTTTTTTTTTTTTTTGAGTCTATAGGTATATTGTTAGAGAAGATGAAAATAGAAGTTTCTGCCTACAAATTTTGCAGGCAGCAGTGGATACGAGCAGGGCACGAACGTCAAAGCCTGGTAAAACGGAACAGTTTGGGAAAGAAAGTTGAGGGTGTGGAGAAATGTTGATAGGTTTCTGCATTTTTCAGCTTGTTTGTGAGAGTAATGCTGTTACTGGAGAGCTTTATATCGCAGTTAAAATCTATCTATGCTTTTTCCGTGACAGAAAATATCTTGCTTTATGAACAGAAATAGATTTTTGTCACAACACGAAAATGCACCCGGCGAAGCGTAGAATGATATCGCAGAACTCGAGGATATGTAGGCGCTATTACATCCTGCATACATCCCCCATATTTCGCCATCGTATTGTCGCTTGTCTCGTTCCTTGACGCAGTACGTGTGTGTGAGACAGTTCATTAGTTATGTTGAGATGGAAAGTGTTTATTCGGAGCTTTTGATTAAACTACCACTTTGGTATCAACATTAGATTTTCGATAGTTAATAGTAAACCAATACAATGAGTACTTCATGAAATAACGTCCAGTCATATTTAAGGTATGGTGTATCTTCTGTTCATACAAACATTACGCACAATTTAATACATCTGCACATTCGAACATTTTATGCTCCCTCCACAAGAATAAAAGTTTCTTTTGAACATTGGCCTAGTCACTTTGTTTTAACACAATATTCACGATAATACTTTTACTCTAAAATTCAAAGGATTACTCAAACACTCTCGATTTAGACCACCTCTTTATTAACCAGGTAAGTGCCTGAAAAGATATGAAAAACGTTAGCAATTTTGTCTCTAATAATAAGTTAATATCACATTATAAAACATTTACTGAACATAATAAAAAAAGCTAAACACATTACATAGCCATCTATTTTGGTATTGGTGTCCTGTTTGTATGTCCATCGTAATTGATGCCTTGTTTGTGACATAATGCTAGGTGTCTTGACAATCATGATGTTAGTTTGTGTGCTGGAAATTAATAATCTAATTTTGAGTTTATGTACAATATTCCTCGTGTTTTCTTTTCTTTTCTCTTATTTCCATTATATCTTCAATTATTTGTTTTGTCCATTCGCTTTTGTTCTGTACAGATTCATAATATGAGCTGTTTAATACAAAATATAACTATGAAAAGATTAATACATTTAGTATTAGCTAGTTTCCCGTTACTATCTTTAATTTTAAACATAGCTGTTTGGGCATCGCTTAATATATTTTGTTTTTACGAAATAGAATAATAGAATGTAGTGTATTTTTAATTTTCATGCTTTGAACAGCTACAGGCCTATAAAGTACGGAGACATATAATAATAACAATGCAGTATATCTTGTGCATTGCCTTATGTTAATCTTGTTTGCTTAAATTCAAAACCAAATGGAATTATAACCCCTTCTCAAGATTTCTTCATCTTATGACTATTGGATTTGCATACTCATTTCATGCTGTTTATTTGGAGCCAAACTCAACAGGACAAAGAAGTCGGATTGACTTTATTTCATTATTATGCTTGTTCTGTTGTTTCTTTCTCTTCTTTGTCTCACTGCTGTACGCTTATTCAATTATTTTTTTTTTCATAAATTCACCAAAACAGCAGACTCCATTTTGCTACCCGAGTACTGTATAAACAAGAGAGATAACTCACATTATTAAATATTTTATCAAGGATATATTTTCTATCTATGATAATAAAATATAATAATTTGAATTCCTTACTTACGGTTAGGGATCACAGAGTAATTATATATTTTAAATGTATTTATGGTCTCCAGGCAACTCTGACCCACGATGTGCATAATGTTGATCCTCAAAATACGATGAAAACTGGAAATTCCAAATTATAAATCGAAACAATGTAAGCGACAATAACTTTTTTTTTCAGTTAATTTCTTTACAACAATATTTCTGTTGCATAGTAATTTCAAAATTTGAAGAAAAATACAACCGATTGATTCTGAGTGTAAGTAATATAAAATTAAATTATTCATAAAATGTTAATATTTAATTGTGTACATCATGTCCACCATACTGGTATGTTCCCTCTCTAGACTTGCATGGGAATTTGTTTATCTGTTTCTCACCCCAGAAGTTGAATTTTCAAGTTAAGTTTTCCCTTATTTTAAAGATTTTTGAATCTGTGGTTTCTCTAAATATGGTGCATATAACTAATAAAAAAGTAACATATTTGGTCTCTTAATTTACGCCCTCGTATTTGACGTCTTTAATTATCGGAAGTAGAAAGATATATAATATATAGCGTCTCTACATTGTCATATACAGGGGTTCGACAAAAAATCTAAAACGTTTGAAAAAGTGTGAAAATCATACCTAGTATGGTGTGGGGCCTCCTTTTGCGTCCAAAACAGCTTGGATCCGACGTGGAATGGACGTATACAGCTCCTGAATCGTGGTGTGTGGAATGTTGTACCATTCTTCCTCCAAAACATGCTCCAGTTCCTTAAGGGATGATGGTGGAGGGTAATGGGACCGAACACGCCTTTCTAACACAGACCACAATGGCTCAATGATGTTCAGATCTGGTGATTGTGGGACCCAGGGGAGGAGTGATAGATCCTGGTCATGCTCCTCAAACCATGATTGCACCGTTTTCGCAGCGTGACAGGGTGCCAAATCATCTTGGTAGATGCCATCACCATCCGGGAACAATGTGTGGGCCATGGGTAGAACCTGGTCCCCCAAAATGGCCTCATACGCCTTGGCATTCATCATTCCATGCAGGGCTATGGTGAGACCTGCAGAAAACCACGATATCACTGCCCATACTGTAACAGAACCACCCCCGTGCTTTACAGTTGGGCGCAGACAGTCTGGATCATAGGCCTGCGACGGTGTTCTCCATACGTAAACACGACCGGTTGTTGGAAACAAGGTGTAGGTCGATTCATCGGAATACATTACGTGTTTCCACTGATCAAGCGTCCACTCCTTGTGGTTCTTGCACCACTGGATACGCCGCTTCGCATTTACTGCTGTGACCAGAGGTTTGGCGATCGCGGCCCTGCCATGAATTTTCATTTTATGAAGTTCCCGTCGCACTGTTTTTGATGAAACCGGGTTCTGTAGGCCGGAATTGAGTTCAGACGTAATTTTCATTGCAGTGGTCTGCTTTTTAGCTGCTACAATCCGTTTTAATGCCCTCCTGTCCCTATCGGACAGGATTGTCTTTCGACCACTGTTGTGCTTTGCAGACGTTGTTTGCCCATGCATTGTGTATGCGCTCGTGACATTGGACACAGTGCCTGTCGATACCCCCACAATGGTCGCCACTGTTGTCACTGAAGCTCCAACCAGACGGGCACCAACGATCATGCCTCTTTGGAAGTTTGTCAGGTCGCCCATTTTACCGCACCACTTGCACACCACAACACTCACAGGTGAACTGGGTACTGCTGACGGAAGAGGAAGGTCCACATGACACATTGAAAACAAAACACGATCGGCAACCTCAACACGTGGTGTACAGTAGCGGGCCACACTTACGTGTCCTGTATGACGTGTTTTTAGATTTCTTGTCCAACCCCTGTAGATTGAAACACATAATATAAAAATATGTAATGTCAAAGAAAACGTGTTTATCGCAAAATTAGCTACAAAGAGACAAGTAATATACTATTCAAGTTCGAAAAATGCTCCACATCTTTTTTTTTTTTTTTTTCAGTTTTCTACTATTATTTAGAGATGACAGAAGTAATTGACAGTTTTTTAAATTAATAGCTTAAACCAAATGGTCTCTACTATTTACCCCAGACGTTACTTTGTTTTCTAATGCTAATCATTTTAGTTGTTGAACAGAAAGCAGACTTTATTATTTAGAACATAATACATTATACACGAATTGTAAATTAATATAATTTGGCACATTCCTATATATTTTAGGTATTAACATTTTGCTTTTGGGTATGAATTATATAGTATTGTGAACGTCGCAAGATTTAGTGATTATTGGGGTGTAATATAGCCCAATTTGCCATGTGAACGTCTTTTTCTAGACGCTAAAATGAGCCTGGAGTATTATGAAATGTCTGAATTGTTCGTTCATGGGGCTTTCTTCGCATTGCAATAGGTTTTACTTTTAATGTAGCGATAGGTTTCATCGGGGCGGTTTCTCTAAATAAAAGAAATCAAAATATATTGAGAGCAAAAGGTCTAAAATGTCGCGAATAATATTTGAGTAAACTACATTTTACTGTGGTCATGTTTTCCCACAATGATGTGCAGATTTCCGAATGCATTAATACGCTATTCAATTCAAAGTGAATTTAAAGTATGTGGTTGTGGTCTATTGTCTATTTCACCTAGCCTTGTCAGACGCACATTACAATTGTCAAATTTGATTGTCACTGTAATGTGTTTGTTTGCCGAGTATCATGCTGTAACCTTTAACGCAGTAACTGGTTTAACGAAATTTAATGGTTTTATTTAATTTTTGGTATATGTGAATTTACACATGAGTTGGTTTTTTTATCATCCGAGCCTGCAACTGTCGCCGTAAAGTAAAATTCAAGGGTCCGCAGGACCCCAAGACTAGACTTCTAGCTCATCATAGCTACTTTCGTCCTTTGAATGTAATATTATATTAGTATTATTTTTTTAAAAACATTATAGAGATGTTATATATATTTGTATGTCTTTAATTTGAACCGGATTGAGCACCAGAACGCAGGCCCCGCACCAAACAAACATCCAGAAGAAACCTCTGGACTAAGGAAAAGTATCAACCTGATCTTAAGTGTCCAAAACAGCACAGACTGGAAGTAAAGGGCTTTTATTAGAATCAGCCGAGAATTTCAAGACAGGTCATGATTAGATGGTTTAACTAGGATTATCTTGCAGGAAGGAAGGAATGATATATGTTTTGAGAGTGTGCTCCTTGCCTTGTGTCTTTTGGATGTTCTTCGGATGTTATTAGCCTAGTAACTTCGCATCCGTAGTGAAAATATAATGATAATTTAGTTTTGATAATTTTGCATATGTTTGCCTCTGGAAGTAATTAGTAAGTAAGCAGTTCTTGATATGTTATTTTGTGTTTGATTATTCTGTCGTTTATTTGGTTAGATAGATGTCGTTGTCCTGTGTAAACCTTTTAGTTTTTGCTGATTCTATGTATCTTTTTCTTCGTTCTATCATATATGTGCCTACAGGAGCAATAGGTATCCTTCTGTATAACTACAACTTATTCTCAACCCACATCCTTTCCATATACCGAATCCAAAATCTCACAAATTTCTCAATTTTTTTCAGTGCTTATCCCAGAGTGAAACAGCTCATGACTATACATAATCATTGGTCTGAAGATAGCTAAGTATAATCTAATTTTAATTGTTAGTACAAGCATTGAACTGAAGTATGTTTTGAGTAGAGAATGCGTTTTGAGACCAATAGAATTCCTCTCTTTGATGTGTATTTTAACATTTAACCTTAAGTCATATGTAATTCCCAAATATTTTGCTGTTGTTATTTGGTTTTATTTTAGTATTTTTAATTTTGATATACCTCTCTTTGTCTTTGCGGGTTCCCCGACCAGATGGCTAAAAATATAATAAACTGTGTTTTATTCTGGTTAAGTTGAAGTTTTCATGTTTGGCACCATGAGACAAATTTATCCGTAATTTTTTTGTAAATTTTTTATAGCAATTTCCGCATTTCGAGCACTTGTTCAATATGCTGTATCATCCGCGAACAAGCCTAAATTAGTGTACAATTGGTTTTGTTGAGGTGTGTCATTGACATATATGAGATAAGGGTCGGACTCAATGCCGCGCCTTTAGGGACTCCACGTTGAATGTTAATAATGTCTGAGATCTCGTTTCCTGCTCTGACCTGGGTGGTTCTGTTTGTGAGAAAGTTGTTTATCTATCCATCGTAGTTGGTAAGTTGAGTGAGAAGAGTTTATATATCAGACCATCATTGCAGACGGTATCAAACGGGTAAGTCAGATCCATAAAGACTGCGGCGGCTCTTTTACTTTTGTTCAATGCTCCCTGGATATCTGTTGTTATTCGGATTAGCTGATCAATTGTAGATATGTGGATGCGAAAACCTGCTTGACTGTTTGTAACCAGGTTCCTTTCCTCCATGTATTTATTTAGTATTTTTGTGATTACAGTTTCACACAGCTTGACTATGGTATTGGTCAATGTGATGGGACGGTAATTATCTGATACGAATCTATTTTTATTTGCCTTGGGTATAAAGATTATGTATGCTGCTTTCCATGCTGGAGGTAAGAAACCGGTTTTAAATGAAGCATTGAATATTTCGGTAAGAATTCTGTGAAGTATGGGAGAAGCTCTTTTAAGTGCAATGAAAGGTATGCCATTGGGACCTGGAGCAGTATATTCAGTATATTTTTTTCTTTCTGAGAATATTTATGACTTCTTGTGATATACCATTTAATAAGTTATCTATATGCTCGTTATTGTAGTCTTGCCTATCAAAATTTACAATATCTGTGGAGTGGTTTATAATCGAACGAATATCAGCAGCCGTCCGCGCGACGCTCCTCTGCACCTCCTCCGAATGATCCCGGTCATCCCTCGTCCTATCTTCAATTTTTTTTTGTGAAATATGTTTATGAATTCTTTATTATTAGATATTGGAATATTGTCCAATTGACTAGGTATAGTTTTACCTGTTGTTTTGTTTCATTTTGCAGATATTGATTTCCAAAATATTTTAGGATTTTTATGATAACTTTCCGGCAGGAAGGATATGTTTTCGGCATTTTTTGTTCTCTAAAGAGTTTAATTTCTTTCTTGATTACATTGTTTAAATGATTTATTTCCTGTTTGATATAATTAGAAGGTCTTTTGTGCATTGTCCTAGTTAGATGACGTTTGTTCCTAATTAGTTGTTCAATGTCTGCTAGCAATCTTTCTGCATTTAAAATGATTCATTCTTGAGGAACTGTTTGTGCCTGTATGGTACAAATGATGATATCATTTGCCTTATTAATGTTTTCAGATGTTATGATTGGTGTGTCGATTATTTCAAGTTCTTTTTGTAAAATTTGTTGATAAAGCTCCCAAATAGCTTTGTTATAGATTGAACGCGTTATTATGTTATTATATTTGTTAATTTGGAATTTGAAATGTAAGTAAATTTCACCGTGATCCGATGGGAGGCTTTTCTGAACTAATTTATAAACCAGTTTATTGGAAATTGCAGGGGATAACAGTATTCTATCCGGGGTCTAAGTTGTTCATGAATCGGGTGGGTCAAACAGTGATATTTATCAGTGATGATTGTAGCAGATGTTGAAACAAAATCTTTCCATTGTCGTCAGTCTTCCTGTCGCCCATCATCGGGTGTTGACTATTTAAATCCGTTATTAAAATTAAATTTTTGAATTGTTCAAGGTGTTTCAGTAAAGCTATACTACTATTTATGTTTGTTTGAAGGTTCGAATATAGAGTGCCTATATACGATATTTGGATGATGCGTCAGAGTGATCAGTAATGGAGTAGTATTTGTATCTTGTAATTTTCTTGGTAGTGTTATTTCCTGTGCTAAAATTGTTTCTTTTAAACTATAATAGCAACCCCACCCTGTGCATCCTTTCTAAAAACTGGCAATTAAAGTTCACCGAAAGGAACTCCTCACTGCGGTCTTTTGGTAACTATGAATCCCAAATCTGAAAACAAAATGGACGTACAAATCAAATGAATCAAATTGTGTGAAAGACTAAACATTTAGAAACTATTTTTACTTGCTATATACCTCTTTAAAGACTTTTCTGTACTTCAATATAGCATACGTGGGCTAAAACGCGACGTTACTTTGATTATCTATTAAAATAAGAAAATTAACTTTCTCGACTTTAATGGATATTAGATATAGTGCCCAAAATATAGTTTTAAAATGGATGCGTTATGCAAACTAAATATAAGCTATCGAATATTCTGTTTGTATATAAATCCTTATTTTTTTTGTAATATTTACAGGAAGAATTAAAATTAATCTTCAAAGTATCCTGTGTTGACTGAAGTATCCATATTCCAGATATTTCGATGTTTCCTAGAAAAATTCCAGATGAATGCTGGAGCTGTGAAACCTGTTAAATGTAAGTTGTTGTACTTACTCACAGAAGCGAATCAATCATGTTATTTTGCTTATCTATCGTTATAAGTATTGTATGTAATCAGTAATTCCCTGAAGGTAATTTTGATAGAAAGTCATTTTAAATTACCGCAACAACCTTTGCTGATCATCTGTCTGTGAACTTTGTTAGATACTTTAATTATTTTACTCTAGAACACCAAATACTAGAAAAAGAAAACTTTCCAATCAAGCTTAACTTATGCTGAAGCACTTGCAACTTTTCAGTAAAACACTGAAGAAGACGCTGATCATTAGTGGTGTTCTTGTCAAACACACGTTACTTACCAAAAATGTATTTACGTAAAATGCTTCAGATTCAAGAATATATCTCTCTACATGATATAACGGAAGAAGATCAGAAGGATATGTTAACACCTTTCAAAGTCTTCAAAAGCAATCGAGTTTTTAAATAATCATCCATTTTAAGCTTCAATAGTTCTTTCCATTGCAGACAATTTACTGCATTTTTGAGTTCCTCTACAGACGTTTATTTTGTGCTTTAACACGATTAATATTACTTTGATTTACTACTAGATAAAATAAATAAGCATTGCATTTTCGTGTTAGTTAAATCTTCATGGTTTACCTCAACGTAACTGACCCATTCGAACACTTCTTCTTTCATTTGTTTTTCGAAATGAAAAGATTCCCTTTGTTAGATTCAGCAAGTTTGGTCGTTCCTGGCTTATAATATGATAGGAGATTAATTTAAAAACAGTTATTAGATGTATAAAATGCGTCCATAGGTGCTTAGATAGTTGGCAACGAGGGGACGTCAACACGTATCCAAGTAAAATTAAACATAATAGTTGGTGGAAAAATCAAATACGATGTTAGCAAAATTCAGAAATGTGTGTATAACTTATTTTCTCCCGAATCAAATGCAGGCAACTGCAAATTATGAAGCATAACAAAATTAAACACTACTTAAAACTGAGTGAAGCCTGCAGCTTATCATAAAAAGGTTCACGTTGATTGTATTTCTCCCATTATTTTAAATACATTTACACATTCTCAGTTAATTAGTGTTTTAAACGGAATAAATTAGGATAACGCGATTAATCGCATGAAAAACACATCCCCATAAGTTACACAGTTCTCGCCAAATTGTCGGTCGAGATAAAGAGCATTTGGGTTTTATTTTATTTATTTATTTTTACACTAAAATTATCCTCACAAGTAAAATAAAAAGTATCATTTCCTTGGAAACAGAATGTGTAAACTAATACTGAACTATAAACTGTAATTGGAATGGATCCATCTGTTTTTTTTAAACTTCTTTCTGGGTGTTTGAATTACTGCCATAGTCAAGTGTTTGATATTCTAATGATATTCACTTTAGAGCAAGTTTATAATTTTGACATCTTGCCCAATTTTGACAAAGTCGAAATCGGGAGGATAAGCAGAGTTTAACTATCGATTCTTGACCATCTCAAAAGAAATTTAAATGTTTTGTTATAAAAGATTGTAACTTACAGTACAGTCGGATGAATAGCTTCGAATGAACAGTATGTGCCTGTTGATTGGAATAAAGATACAAAGTACTATAATACGTTCTGGTTAGTGCAATAGACTTGATTAATCTGCTAACAATCCCATCAAAACTGCATACAACGGAAATATGTGTAATAGGAAAGAAAAAATGGTCTCACTACATTCGGCTTTGGGCACCTTTAGCTGAATTTCTACTACTTCCGATGTGATTGTGGTGGGGGATACACACGTTTATGGTTAGTGTTTCATATTTGATATCTTCCACTTGCTTATGTTTTTTTCCCTTTTGGACACGTGGTGCCTTTCCTTTGTAAGGCACGGACATAATAGGCCCATAGGTGCCTTGGCAAAAATACAGTAAATCTCAGCTAGTTTTAAACAGAAAGAAAAAAGAATGCAAACATGATATCGTATATTGGGATTTAATTTCTAAAGGAAGTTTAAGCATTTGAAAGGCAGATTACGAGTGTACATTTCTCCTGTGTACATTTCCAGAGTACGTAATTTACCTAAGTGAATAACTGAGATTCGAAGATCATTTCAAACGTTTTTAAGGGTTTTAAATTCTATAGAAATAATTTGGAATCATAAGAAACAGACTGTCATCTGTAGTGGAAGAACTGAATTAAGTAAACTTAATTGATATTCATTTATTTAGGGAATGATTCAAACTCTTTTCAAGTAAACCGCAATCAACTAACATTGAGCTCCCATACTCCCATGTACGACTTTTTGTAACGTAAAGAGAATATTATTTTATGCAAGTTACATTTTTTTGTTTACTAAACTCACTCTCTACATTTAAAAGTAATTTCGAAAAGTTTACGACTGAGTACAACAAACTTCTGACTCTGTCTTGACCTACACGTGAGCGTTTCTAATATATTAGTCGTGTGATTGGTGTTTTCCAATCAAGAGTACCGGGTTTGATAGTGAAAGGGACAAATGGGAGCAAACGGCAAACTTCTATCGGCTCAACTTGCCCAGAAACTGAAGTTTTCCTCCGGGAAGAACACAAATCGTTATCATCGTCGTCATGACATTGATAATAGTTTTTAGTTACTTATAAAACGTTAAATCATGTTCGATAAATTTAATTTTTCTTTACAACGGACTCGACCTGCACTTATAACAGAGGTGAATCCCTTGGGCAAGATCTCTTTCAACAGTCAAGTCCTTAGGTAGGTATTATTCTGCCATTTGCCTAGTGATACTCTAAAACAAGCCATCTCCACATTATTCACTCTAAGTCAGCGATTGTAACCACTGGAGGATGAAGACTGGATAAGAGAGTTCGTGTTCGACCTCCGATGATGATGAAGGGTTTTCCCCCAGGTATTTCTATGACTTAAAGACTTATAAAATTTAAACCAATGACGATTTGCCATGTCCATTCATTAGAGTAATTGAATGTCTGCTATGATAAGCGATTGATTTAAATACAATTAACTTTATTTAGTTGATTAGTATCTATAGAGTGCATACTTTAAACTTTAATGAGATGGTTTCAGTTTGTCAATGTTGCAAACCTACTACATTTCCTACATATCTTCAATGGCACTATGTCAGAATATTAGATGCTTTGATGATGAACTAATGCTAATAAGCAACACATCTGAAGCACAGAACGCAATGTTCTAAACTTGGTATATTAAACTAAGTTTTTGTTCATCATACAAGTAAAAAAAGTTAAGAATTTTGTAAAAAAACATAAAAAGCTCGAATTTGAAAACAGGTAAAAACGAATCGATGTTAGCGTAGATTCATATGAGTTAAATGAATAATTTCATTCTTGCGATTATAAATATATTTAAGTCAAATAACATGCCTGATCCAAATACTGTGAAATGTATTTTAGTCTTTACAGTATTGTAAGAAAGCGACTCTGTTAATTGTTTTCGCTCCATACTCAACAACATTATGCTCAAAGCAAACTGCCCATTACACCATAATTTGGGAGACTGGCAGAAGGAAACTAAAGAAGGATAATTATACAGTGAAGCAAAACTGTGCTGCTGCATCCAAAATCTAATCCACTGACGAATAGACTGATCCACATTGGAATTGCAACATAAAATTTTGGATCATGAGAGCTAAGTATAAACGATTTTAGTTATGTTTCAACATCTTAATTATTACGTTTACGCTTTGTCATTCAATTTTGTGTTTGATTCAAAAGATAAATATTCATACCATGTTATTATGTCTCAATACAAGTACTGAATTATAGCTACCATTTCAGCATTACATATAAAAATAAGATATTAATTGAGACGGTATGCGTAAACAGGGCCCATATGTAATGTTAAAACATACTTCACTTTTCACGTAGACCGTCTCAATTAGAGTAGGGCATAGTAAAATCCTTTTATTTATAATTTGTATCACGTAAATGTTATGTTAATTATAGATGAAAGAAATTGTACTATTGGAAGCTTATTTACACATTCTTCACATTTTTGAGACAAAGAGCTACTGAAATTGAGTTATGAGTTTTGTGGGCCTATTTCCTCTTTCATTCGTTTAAGATTCTTTAGAAAATTTCATAAAATAACAGTATTCCTTCTTGTCGAAACCTCTGAGCCGTAAATAATTGAGTATTATTTAAGCTCGAATGGAACTTATACATACTATCGTGAAGAGGCAAATACAAAATATTGTGTTTTATATTATTAATCATGTGTACCGTAGAACCCCGTTAATCAGTTACTTAAGGGACTGAGGACATAGTCGGAACGCAAGGAAGTCCGGATGCAAAGCAAAACATCAGAACGCTCTGATCAAATGTCACCAGCTAACTGACTCAACCAAGTACGTAATATTTCAACGACAACTACTTAAATACGCTGATATTCCGCTACTTGCGCCATGGTAAGATTAGGCGAAAAGTCGAACCATCGGAGGTCGGTTTACCTCGGTTCTACTATAGTTAGATTTAAAAGTCCAGTTTTTGTTATTTTCATCCATTCTATGCTAAAATAACAAATAACTAACCCTGTTTCCTAACACTGATTATAAAGTTTGTGTTCGGTTTTGTCTCTTGATTCGCGAATTTAAATTACCCTCCAACTCAGCCTATTAAAAGCTAATATTTTCTGTTTAATAACTTTTATTCTTTCATTAAATTTTTAGTAAGTTTAGAGAAAACCTGTTCCTATTTTTGCTTTATTCCTTTCCACCGTCTTAATACTTTGATGCCAATAAGCTTATCTATCTCATTTCTATTTAATTTACAAATTAGAACGTCAGGTCGTACAACCTCAGCAAAAATATAAGCAGTTCCACATTAAATTCAAAGAGCAGTATTCCGCTGGATATGAGCTGAATATTCCATCTTTCGAGAGCGGAAGAAGGAACGGAAAAAGATGGAATCCGTTGTAGTTGTTTTTGGTGGGAATGTATATATAAGCTGTTTAGATGAATTTCCATCTATTCAGATAAAATTTCCACCTTTTGAATATAAAAAGACACAATAAAATGTTAAAAGATGTAAAACAATTCATTCCAGCCAACTATCCAATGCCTTATCCCTTCAACCAGCAGGCCCACTGTGAGAGTACGCCTTCGAAATGGTTCCTTTTCTCTCATCAGGTAACTAAGAACAACATTCAAAGATTTCTTACGCATATCTTACTCCCGACGTTTTCTTCTTGTCACTGAGAAACGTTTTCAGGTTTCTGTTGTCATTTTATCCTAAACGTTATAAATTTCACAGTATAGCGTCATCTTTCGATAACCTTCGCAGCTATAAATGGTGAAGAAGAAACTTGACTAGTGGTCATGATGCATTCTGAACCACTGTAAAAAGATGAGAAATCGCAGTTGCAAGCTTGAAGAATAAATTACATCCATAAAGTATCCGAATTTAATCTAGAAAGATCACATTTTCTATCCAAAGCGAGAGCGCTTGGTTAAAACCAATCGTTTTTATTAAAAGTTCCGCTCCAAGAAGACCGCTCTTCTGAATTTCGTCAGTATATGAAAACTTCTCTAGTATTGGATGTATGAAGGAACTAAATAACACAGAGGAATGCCTTATGGTCGTAAATATAAGCAGGTCTTGCCAGGAATAATCTTCAGCTGCACCAGACAAATTGCTGGGTGGTACCTTCAATGCAGTGCGTGACTGACTCCTTCCTACATCCTTTTCTCTATCCTATCCTTGCCTGAGCCATTGACGTCTAAACTCTAAAGACCATAAAAGAATTCAATACTGAAACATAAGCAACACGGCACGACACTTGTGTTCTCCACCGTTGCATAACACTCAGGGTAACATGAACTTTTCTCGTTTCAATTATCTCGCTTTTCTAAAAAATCATCATGATGGATTATATACGCAGCTATGGTGCAAGGTTTTCACGTCTTAGCAATGGCATCCGTCGCAGATGAATCTACTGGGGGCAGGAATGTGGAAGATTGCAAGTAAGACATTATTATATGTAAAGCAGTTGAGCAGCAGAATATATCCAATTTCTATATCAAACGAGAAATAAGTAATTTTATACGTAGAGTATGGACATGTTTTGGGATCCGTATTATGCAAATAAGATGAAGCATATGAAGGAAAAGCAGTACATTTATGAAAACAAAGTACTGAGCACTTCCGTCTCTGGAGTTTTTACCTGCTCGTGGCATTTAATAATAATACCAATTCAAAAATAACCTTCAGAATCTCCAAGACTCGCACAAATTGAATATAAAAATATAAGAGGACAAAATCATTTCGATCAATTTTATTCCCTTTAATGATCTGAGCCAAAGTTGCCTAAAGATCATACAAACATTGAATTCGAATTAGTATTTGAAAATATTTGAAATTATGGCGTCTTATTCAAAGACATATTGTATTTGTTTATTATTGTAGTATTAGAGAGATATGAACGGTCAACATCCATGAATGATAAATACAATAAATATCCTTAGAATTTGCTTTAAACTTTTTGCAGGTCCATTATAAATATGATAGAAAATTTTGTATCTGGAATTGCAGAGGACCATTATATGCTATCTTTCCAAATATGTGATCCGCGAAAATATTTTTTTTTCTACGTTGAATAATGAATAAATGAATAATCATGTTTTATATAAAAAGTATTATTGAGAACTGGTGGTAGCGTACCAGTTCTAAAAGATTGGGTTGCGGAGATGGCAGTTATAGTAGTAGTAATGTTGATGGTGATGATGTACCGGTGGTGGTGGTACAGGCACTACTTGCATACACTGCCGCTATAGTAAAGGCTCCTTGGTTCGACACTTGCGTCTCCTCTACCCTACAACGCTGAAAATTACCTGTGTACATATTTCTCCTCTGTGACGTCACAATTGTCACCACAAAATGGCCGCCGGTGGTCGTTGTGTGTGTTCGCAATAGATTAACTAAATACAACATCATTCTTACCTGAAGCGCACTTTCGGTCTACTAAAGACCATATAAATGCATGTATACTATGACCTAGCTCACTATTTAATGCATGCACTTTATCAGCTAATTGGGGAACACATTGAAATATTATATATTATGAATGGTATTTTATATGCATTATTTTAACTATTCGCACATAATGAGCTCGGGATTCCAATATTAATTTAACCACTTCAATTCTCAACTAGTATTAATTTTAATGGAAATATGTAGTAAACACTTTGTTGGACACACTAGAGATGATGCGAAAGTCGACCGTTCCGAATAAATTACGTTACGGGCACGTAAACAAATTTTTTGACGTTACCGGATTCACACTTTTTTTTCTTCTGTTACTCCAAAATGTCTTCTGGACATAGTAGTACAAAGAAAATATATACAGGAAATAACGCGATTCTGAAGAAATCCTTACGCCAAGTTTCTACTAGTATTGCACACCGATGAATTTATAATATTGTTTGACCATCTACTTGTAAAACTTGCCAATACACAAATAACAATTGCTAATATTCACTAAGAAATCACATGGAGCTCATCAGTCTTTGGTGCTCAAGTCGCGAGTAGGCTCTGTGCTGAAGGTCCTCCGCGCCTTTGGTAAAGACCTTTCATTTTCAGTTAAACACGTCAAAAATGACCAATGCAGCACTTGGGTTCAAATCTGAGCGTTGACAACCGTCCATCATCAGCTCTCGGACCCCGCATTGGGCGTGAATAAATTTTCACATCGACTTCGAAAATGACGTCACTACACACAAAAAATAGAGAAAAGGATATACGTTTTTATGTGTTTTTGTCCAAATTAAGGAAGTAAGCATCACTACGTATTCCTTATCGCATTTTACATAAGTGTATATAAGTGACACCATTAAAAAATGTCATATGTGAGAGAGAACTGGTGGAATTAACTTGAAACTCATCGGAGTTTTCCCGATTGTGGTTGCAATTATACTATTCTCTTTTGCTTGGGTAGGATGGCGAGAAGTGTCAAGCCGGTGGTAACATCTGGTGAGCAAGCGGAAAGTTACTCAATAACTGTATCAACAGATGGACAAGAGAGAAAGAGAAAAAAACTGGGTCAATCTCTCACATGTTGGCTGGCGAGGAAATAAGCATATGTATATGTATATAAACTTTACATCCATCTGGGGCAGGTAGGGAAATACTGCCACAGTTTTGTTAGGCAGGGCCCAAAATAATAGTATTTGTATATTTTTTTATTTTATTTTTTTTATTTGGGGGCCCGCGTAACCACCCCTGCCTCTTTGCATGCTTTGCACAGATTGAGTCGTGCACTTCCTGGGTCGTGCAACACGTACTTCTCAGTCTGGGGCAGGCTTATCCCTAGAGATTGTTGGATTACCGGCGTTCCGGCATTCCAAGGATCTCCTATTTTTCACCTGTTCGAGACAGCTGGTGTTGCGGGACGGACTTTTGACCAGGCATTAAGAATGTTCTCCTGGTCTCTGTTCCTGGATTGTTGGAACATTTGCTTGGGAGGGGTCCCTACCTATTATTTGCTTAATTTTTTCTACAAAAACATACAATACACATAGGACAATACAGGACGAATACAGGACGGCACAACACATAGGCTTGAGAATGGCTTCTTCTTCTTATCAGCGAGACCCTGTAACGAGACTAATAAGATTAATTGCTGCTTTCGTTGGTTGGTGTCTTCTTTCTGCTTTGTTGTTGTTGTTGTCCCATCACAGGGGTAGCCATCCGGTCTTCTTCTTCTACTCTGCTGTTTCTCAAGCTGTCTTCTATCCTGAGGGAGGAGTAGAGAAGCTGGTCATTTCTGGATGCATGCACTGTTCTGCATGAATATTTCCTTCTTCTCTTTTTCCTCTAGATAATTTCCACACTCATACAGCGCACATTTACTCGCAGGTTTGGTATGCACATCTTCGACCGGTAGTTGCGGTTTCCGCAACCTTCGGTCGGTTTGTCTGATTTTAGTTTGTTTCCACTATGTTGACTACACTAATCCCGGTTCCCACCACCACTCACACACACACTTTCACACTTGAGCGTCTCTTGCTGGAGTTCCATGCAAGGCACTCTATACTGCTGGAGTTCCAGCAGCGGTACACTATTATGCTAGTATATTATTATCTTGTTATTAATGTTCACATTGTTTTGATATTTTTATTTTCTCACTCTGTTAAGTTTGGATAGACGTTTTTGCATATCCGTATATACTTTACGTTCTTCTTCTGTTATCATTAGTGTCAATAACTCGCGGATGCCGCGGTCGACGCGCAGGATCCCTCTCGCGTACATAGACACTGCACTGTTTTGTCCGATGGTCACTCATACATTTTCATATTTGTGGAGTCTTGCTTATTCTTGCCCCGCCCCAAGGTGCGCCCCCCTTGCCAAGAATCTTATTTTGTAGAATGATGAAACTTTCTCTGCCGTCTCTCGGAGGACCGGCACCAGCTCTGGAGCTCTCAGAACTTCCGTGACGGGTCTTTCCCCCAAAATGGCTCTTTGTTCTCTGACTAGATCTTCAGACTCTTGGCATCTAAGAACAACGTGGTCCGGAGACGCAATAACCCCGCAAGCGTGGCACATGTTATCTTCGACTAATTTTAGATCTTTGAGCTTTTGCCGGTAGGGGCCATGACCGGTAACGAAGTGAAGCAACCCACCTTCGATTTCTAGTTGCATTTTAGCCCTCTCAGCCACGTCCGGGAAGATACTGTAGACTCTTCTTGCCTTGGATGATTTTTCCCAGAATGATTGCCGATCACTGGTCAGGATATCTTGTATATCGCTTCTACTTTCAGCTGGTTGATGGAGAATTTCTTCTATCTTGTCTTCTCGTTCTTTTCTGAGCCAGTAGGCGGCCCCCATCCTTTTTACCTGTAGATGCATGGGCATCGTCGCGGTCGCCACCTGGAGTGCTTCCACCGGAGTTGTTCTGTATTCTCCTGTAAGTCTCAGTAGTATTTGCCGTTGAGACCTATTGATGATTTGCTGTTGGCGTACATCATCCATTCGGTGGCCCCAGGCGCTGGCGGCGTAACCAACTAGAGACCGAATTATGACATGGTACATTCTTAGTATTTGTATATATCAATTACTAAACAACTTCTGATGTATAGTCAGGAAATATCCACATCTTCACTTTAAGAAAATCAAAGATATTTAAACTACACCGCCGTAAACACCTTGGGAATGTAAAGGCGGTCGAGCATGGGATTGACCACTCCACCTCAATTCGTACCTTAGGTCGATAATATGTGGAGCGCTACCTCCACACCCCACATGCGCCGTTCCCTTCGTGTGCGTATCGCACAGAAGATAACTTTTCCTTTTTACCTTTACGTTAGCGGAATTAACCTGATGAATATCCAATTTTTAGTTAATAATTGGCTGGAAATTCTATCTCAGAATTTTCATTCGCAACAAGACCTTCAGAGTTATATAATATGACGATGTAGGTCAACACTGAGAGCAAATATGTGGATAGAATAAATTACTGATGACGTCATCGCCTTTCCTTCGTTGATCTTTACTACGCATTAAACATAATTCTTCTCGATACGTGTGTCGATGATTTCACATATCTTAAGATTCCAACACTATTTACACAGCCTGACAGTCTTCTCTAACCTCCTATCATTTTTAAGCAGAGTGAAATTCCATCTTTTACATTTCCAATCCTTTTTTATCACAAGAAAAGAACAGCTACTTTATCCAAGCTTGTCAGAATCCAGTCGTTATTTCTGCTGTCCAAGTCACGCTACATGCAAAGTTTTTGTTCCATGTGTATACCATATAAAACGAAATATTATATACTTCAGCTACTGATGAATTAACACTTTGGCTAGGGAATTTCCTAACTAATTGTGAGTATTGTAGAATCAAACTCAATTCCATTTTCGCGAAATCGTTCTCAAAGGTTTGTGGCAAGTTGCATCCTTTTATTATTGAAAAATGAAATATTAGGATTTCAATTTTTAATTTTAATAAAATAAAATACATTTACTTAAATGCTGAAGAATAAGACCAGAAGAAGAACCAAGAATAGGAGTTTCAGGAAGACAGGTATTTATTTTTCGAGAAGTATATTCAAACAAACAGAAGTATAACATTCAAATCTGTGTAAAGAAGAATTTTTTTTTAAAATTGAAATCATACACATTTTCGAAGAATATTTCCAATGCTTATAATAAAATAGAAAGAAATTATTTTATGTGAAGTTTGAACACTTTTAGGAATGCTCCTTTTCAAGAAAATTGAAGCATATGCACGAAAGGCTGAATATTTCCATGTAATAGTTAGAAATATTTGATTTGATTATCGGGATTAATTTATATTCTAACAAATTTGTTTGATCTTCTATTTATGTAACCATAATTTAAGAACTGGTGATTAGTATATTTAGTTATTCAAGGCGCTGCACCCATTCAAAAATCTGTTAATCAAGGCACTGCATCATAGCTCTCATCATACGAATATGCTAGAAACTTCAGTAAATATATCTAAGAGCGTTTCTATAAGAACAGCAGAATCTACAGGGCTTTCAATCTTCCTATGTTAGTCAAAAACAATACAAGAATGTTGTCTCACAGACGGGACAACTTTCCAGATAAAACTTTCTCTTAAATTAATTTTAGCCTTTAACATCTTTTACCAATAGTTCCAAACCTGTGGCCAGCAAAAATGATATTTTCATTTCATGTTTGTGAAGTGAAGAATGAATAATCCTGCTTCAACATAGGATCGAATCTTTTGCTCCTTTGAATCGCAAAACAACTTCCTACGTATGACCTGCATCGCATTATCCACATGTTCACTTTAAGAAAATCGAAAATATTTAAACTATTGGGTGTATGAAAATCTAGCCTTTTCTCTTGTGCATATGGAAGTGTGAACGATATAAAATAGAACTTATGTAGAACAATTTTTAATCACCATTTCAATCGATGCACTTTAGCCATGTTTCTAGTAGGAGATGAATCCCACACGAAAATTTACTGAGGTTTGGTGTCGATGAAACGTTGTACGACAACCTCCACATAATCAAAGATCTTTTGACGAAAGGTGTTCTGCAAAGCGCGAAACAGGTGGTAGTCTGTAGGAGCCAAGTCAGCAAAATAGGGCGCTGGGGTAGAACCTCCCAAGAAGGATCCATCAATTGTTAACATGTGATGATAACAGCATGCACCCTGGCGTTATGTTAGAGGATGATGTCTTCCTGGCGATTGACGAGGCATAGCCTCTTCTCTGGTAATGTTGTTCCCAGTCTGTCCACCTGTCGATAGTAGTAGGTGACACTAGTGGTTTGGTTAGGTTCGAGGACCTCCTAGCAAACTAAACCTTTGATATTCAACAACAATCTTCCCATACACTTCTTGGGATGGTTTGAGCGACGATAGAGGTGGCTCATATGCGACACACAATCCTTCGACAATTCACGTTCCGGAAGAGAACTTACTTATCATCACTCATAACAAATAAGTGTCAAGAACTGGTAATTTTTATATCCGGAAAGCAAGGAACCACAGGTCGTCGTGACGCGCCCCTCTAGTTGAGTTGCAATCAGCTGATGTGGAATCCAACGATTTATGACGAAACCATCGATTCGAGCCATCTTTCAACCGTTGTTCTGTGTACCTAGAAAATTTCCGCTAAGTCCTCTACCCTTGGATTTGGGCTGCATCGTATTGCTTGGTCGAGATCTTCTTTGGGAAACACTAATGGACGTCCAGATTATGGCTTATCTTCACAGTTTGTCTCCTTCCCATAATTATCGAAACCACTGACGACATACGTTTTTGTCAAATGCAACTTCAACATACACTTGACGAATGTTGCGGCTACATTACTTGCCTGTATCGAACTCAAAACGTAAGCCTCTTACCAGGTAATCAATTTCCCTTCATAAGATTTAAAGGGTAAATAATAAAGGTCTCACTTTAATTATATGATAATATTAGAGCCTAGGATATGAACTATTTAGGGACATTAGTATCTTGTTTCTCTAATTTCTGAGGATACTGCGTTCTACAATTATTTTATTATTTTAAAAATGTAAAGCTACCGGAAGCGTACCGAAGATATCGGAAGAGTATATAAGTAAATATTTGTCGTACACAATGTTCTTCTGTTCATACCCCAGCATTTAGTGTATAATCTCTAAGGATTAGTTCTACAATCGACCGCTAAACTCCTAGTCAGCGATAAGTTGAGACCAAGTCTCGCTTTGGCCAATGAGAGTACGCAAATTGAGAGTTGGCGTCAACTAAGCGCTGACTAAAAGTTTAGTGGTCGATTGTAGAACTGACCCTAAGAAAATGTGAAGTTGAGCATGTTTTCAGAAGCATACCAACTGTGCCGAAAGTGGTCGGTAGAATGTAGGAAACAAGATTTGAAAACAAATTAGAACAAGCCCTGTTTGGAAAGTACCCAGTTACCATGAGGTTAATGCTATATAGATACTCTTTTTCTCATTTTATAGATGCGTAAATACTACCGGAAGCTACAGCATATGTTCGGAATATATTGTTAATGTAATAACAGCGTATCTGGTTATACGTTTTCTGTTATCATTGGATACGGAAGATTCAATTTTTTAGTTCGAACATTGTTCTTGATGTAAACCGGATGTGTCAGGTACAAGTTTATATTACAATGGTAACCTTGTTTTGTTCTCATATCAACCTTTAGCATCGAGTAGAATCACGTGTTTGTTTGTGTATCTACATTCTGTCCCCTCATTCTGTTCTCATGTTAATAATTAGTACAGTCCTGAGAAGCTTGTTGCACAACTATAATAACATCTCATACGAGAGCGATATTATACTTAATTCATTTCTTAAAAATAGAGTCAGCATTTAATCATTACAATGGCAACCTTCGTTGAGTTATGTCACTTTCTTTCTTTGATCTTCAGTAACCTAAGAAGGCAGTTGAAGTTCGTCACTCTTTAATAAAAGAAGAAAATGCTTTACTTATACCATACTCTCACGTAATGATGTTTGAAGCTAACACTCTCTTTTGTCTTCTTTCATCTACTTTTATCATTCTCATCTACATTTTCTATTCAAATTCTTTCGTCACTACTCAGGGTACATGTTTCTCTTCCATACAGTGTCATATTCAACATAAAAACGTTTAATTTATTTTTCTTCATTCTTTATTTGCTACACTATAAACAAACGTTTCTCTTTCTTCGCAAATGCTTAT
>JAGDQP010030220.1:0-22771 GCA_022664845.1 Lepisma saccharinum | reverse complement strand
TCCTCATCGCCTACAGCAGACCTAGTGCCATTTGAAAAACTACAACCTTGGAGTGGCTTGGCAACACTGATTTCACCCTGTCACAGGTATTTTGTTATCTTAACACATTTCCTTCTTTTTTGGATCAATTTCGTGTTACTTATGGGTGCCAAGTTTTTACATAGGATATAAATGTCCATTTATAACTACCAGAAAAGCATAGTGTCACGAGTACAAAAATCGAAATTTCAATAATTAATTGTGAGGGTTAGGGGCTCGGGCCGCATAAACGGTGAAAAGGATATTAATATTTAGGCACTTCTCGAGTACAAGTAAAAAATTCAGATTTTTAAAAGAGTTTTTTAGAAAATGGTGTCCAAACATGTCGCCTTAATGAATTTTTCAGCTTTTCATGACGCTGTAACCTGAGACGTCATGATCAGAAACGCAAAACCTTTACAGTTGTAACATACTTTATATAGGCGCTTATGATGGTGGAAGCAAATGATCGTACGACTCATGGGTACCGAAAAAATTGTATTTAAAGTTAGAAAAAAAATCTCAAAATTTGGCAACATTGCGAGTTAATTGTGCGAATCCTATTGGAGCATCAGGGGTATTTTTACCCTCCAGTGAAGCACACTACTTTGTTTTCTTCCTACCATTCAGCTTATGCTATAATAATTAAAGTTGACATATTTTTTGCTTTTTCGAACTACTCGTGCTGAGGCCGGCCATTTTGAAAGGCTATAAGTGGAAGGAAATCTTTTTTTGGTAAAAAGAAAAAAAAATATGGGTCTAATAATTTTGCACGTAGAGCCCATATAAAAAATTATGAATGAAACCTGAGAGAGTCATGTGGACCGCCCTGGACGATTTGAAATGGAGTCAGTCATTTGTAATAAAAATGAAATGATAAAAGTATATTTACTTAAAGTGTTTTTATTCTGCACTTACCACAATAAATTCACTCAAAAACACTTCGAATTCTACCTCAGTCTGTAGGCCTGCCGAAAGGATATTTTTTTTTTTAAAAATCGATGATTTAAATCAAAAATAGATTTATATATATATATATATATATATATATAAAAGGAAAAATAAAGTGCTTAATTATTCTGTGCTTTGAATCATATATAAGCTTGAAATTTACCATTTGGTCCTTACTTGATGTTGTACTCTTATGATGTGAACTAAAATCGAAGTGAGGGTCTAGAATTTTAATGAACTCTTCGATTAATTAATGAAATTTTAGAACGACGTAGGAATTCAATTCACATTATAAGTTCATAATTTGTATTACAAGTATGTTTATTTTATTAGTACATATGAAAACGAACACACAGAAAACAGAAAATCCAGTTTTTTTTGTACAAATCAGAAATTATTTTTTTGTAACATTAACTACTTTGTGTATTTGTATTTCTTTCTACTTATTTGATTGGTTCACAAATTTCTCAAAAGCAATTTATACTCACTGTATTAAGCTTACGTATGTATATGCTGAAGGATGAAAACACAAAGCTGCGTACCCTCTACTCATTTGACTGCATTCAATAGCTCTAATTGAAATGAAATGTATCCAAGGCCTTTAGGCAATTTTGGATCAGGCCGAATGGATGATGATGATGATGATGATGATGTGAGAATTGGTGGACTGAAGAAAGTGGGAGGAAACGAGAAAAAACCAACGCACACGGTTTTTGTTCAGCACAAAGCCTACATGGCACGAGCCGGGATCGAATCGGGGACCCCATGAACCAGAGGTGAGCACTCTACCACTGAACGAGCACGGCTCCAAATTAACTCTCATACTTTATGGAATATTGCCACAGGGTGTTCCCAAATTGATAGTTCAACTTTGAGGGCTGAAAACGAAGTGAAATGAACTAAAATTTATCTTACTGTAGTAAACTGAAATCCTCGAATATTTCGTTAGGAAGATGTAGCCTGGAGAAAAGAGACAATTGCGATCATACAATCTGAAATTACTTTGGAAGTAATGGAGAGACAGAAGTCATTTTAGAAGGAAAGCAGAGTCGTAGAAACATGGTAAATTGTTTTCTTTTTCCGACTTAATTACGGTGTATACCCCCTCTGAAACCTTTCATCTTATATCGACGAAAGTAACGTAGAAGTTTCCTACCTGTTAACTTCCCTTTGTAAAATATAAGTAACGCCATATCTTCCTTCTTTTTCAAAATTATTACCAATTGTTGTAATTGACTATTCTCCATGGCTATTTGGTGCAGCGAACATCACATATTCATGATTTTACTTTGGTTTTTACTGGTTAAGATATTTGAAAAGGGAAAACTAATTTAGTAGATTTTATAGTTCCGCAAATTATTTAAATAAATAAAGTCAACAAAAATGTGATTTTTTTTTAAAAAAAAATCCTGAATAGTACCAATATGTCAGATAGCTTAGAGATTTGCAAGAGATTGAAACAAGATGATGCCTTATCACCACTACTAACGAGGTCACGGAAGAAATAAAAAGTAGCTTAGCATCGGGCAACGCATGTTTCTGTTCAGTCCAGAAACTCCTAACCTCGCGATTAATATTAAGAAAGTTGAAATTAAAAATTTAAAGAACGATTATTCTACCAGTAATATTTTACGGTTGCGAAAGTTGGAGTACGACCCTAGCAGTTCAACGTAAATTACGTGTGTTTGAAAATAAGGTCTTGAGAAAGATATACGGGTCGAAAAGGGACGAGGTAACCGGAGAATGGAGGAAACTGCATAATGAAGAACTCCACAGACTGTATGATTAATTCGACATTATAATGAACTCAGGAAGACTTAAGATGGCCAGGCCATGTAGCTCGGATGGTGGGAAAACAAAGATTATTTGGAAAGTCGGAGAGAAAGAGGCCGTTGGGATGACAATATTACAAGAGATCTACTAGAGGTAGATGTAAAGATGAAAACTGGCTTGATGTTGCCTAAAATAGAATCCAGTGTCGAACGTTTGTTGCTGCGGCGATGAACTTGCGAGTTCCGTAAGTCATAGAGTTAGTTTATTGCTGCGATCAATAATAGGCCTCACACCAACTCAGTAATACGGTACTTTCATTTTCGAACCAACATTTGGTGTTCATGTCTTTCTAATCACCCCCCCCCTTCTTCCCTCCCACTACGCTTCGTCAATGATGAACTGGTTAGTTATTTTGAATGAAGTATTTTAAATAGAAGCCATTGTGCTGAATTTGCAGTGTCTAGACAGACAAATTATTCAGACAAGTTCAATTTGTTTGAGTGGGCTAGTGAGGGGGTGCTTGGGGACAATGTCTGTAGATACATGTAAGGGTAAGTTGAAGAACTTCACGTTTATAGATTCTGATTTTCAAGTTGTGTACTTGCGTCATTTATTGACGTTGTGAAGTAATGAACTGTAAAGTTGATATGAAACGAAAGTCATTTATATGATAAAGAAAAGTCCTTCCTTTCGACTGAAATTCTACCTCAAAGTTGTTCATTTGGTAACCCTACATTTGTGAAATGCACACGACCTCTTTCTGCAGTAGTGCTTTTCAGCGTTGCCACCCGAACTGTCGAGGATTATGCTGCTACGATAACAACATTATGTCAAAAGTAGAATTACCTTTCCCCTTACGTTATTTTACTTAAACTAATAATAATAATATTTATTATCATATATATTAGCTACTTCTACAAGGAGCTATAGGATTAACATAAATCCGAACTTTTGAAGGTTCTATTTTCTGCACACTATTTGTGCAAGTAGATACTTTTTTCTCAAAACTTTTTCATTTCTGAATAAAATTGGTGAAAAATCATGAAATAAAAATTCAGTGAAAATCAATTTAGGGTAGGGATTCCGCCACGATTTTCAGTGTGTGTGGGTGGGGTAAGTCAAAACTGGGAGGGTGTAATTGCACGGTCTCCATCGATTTTTGACCGTAAAATTTTAATAGTTGGAGGGTAGCGCTCTCAAGGTTTTGGAGAGTGACATCTCCACAGGGGAGCTGGTGGAATCACTGATTTAGAACGTTAGTTAGCGTTATTGATAACGCATTTTTATAGCTTTTAACACTCAATCAGTTTCCTTTGCCTTTAAATAAGATCATTTTAGTGCTCTTATAATGGCCCGCCCGTTGGTGCGGAGTGAATGAAATGTAGGCAACAATTATCGGGGCTGTCACCATTACTCGCTTTCCCGTGGCGGGCTGCACCCCTTTTATCGTAACCAGACTCTCCGGAGGGGCAGCAGTGCCCACCATGGTGCAACTCTGCGCTCCCATAGGGGAATTTTACCCCATGTATTGTAACCTTCATGCCAAATTGTGTTTCTCTAGAGTCAGTGGTTTGGAAAATGCGTTTTTAGGCGGCCATTTTGGATTAAGATGGCGACTTTTTTTTTAACGTTTTCTTATACTATCGTGACCTACTTATTCATTTTGAATCCAAGATGGCGACTGTATATGATATTGATAACTTCCCACACGGGTCTAATATCGTGTGAAAAAATCATTTCAACCGGTCAAGCCGTTTTTGCGTGATATATAGACATATTCATTTTATACATAGAGAGAGAGATAAATATTACCCTGAAACGGATATTTACTCAAAATCATGTCACCGTCATTGACGAAGGTCCAGAATCCGGTGATTACTTTCATACTTAATACTATGCCTACTGATGTCCCTCTCGATTTCCTGTCCTCCGAAACAAGGAATGTGTATATTTGTGTGTATAAGTGGGATAGAGAACATGTGATATGTTCCGTTGAACTGAAGAATTGTGCTGGATTTTGCCATTATGCCAAAGATGCTAAGAGTGGCAACGCTGGTGCCGTTTAATGTTGATCATATTCTGTTGTGCAAATAGTTGCACTTTAGGTCACTAGATGGCAGGTTTTTGCTGAAAGTGGTGCTGCTCCCTACAGTGTGTTCGAAGAACTGCAATATTAACATCCGTGTTTCAATTGAGGCAAATTCAACACGATACGGTTGTAAGGCAAACGATGTCTTGTAGAGACCTACATGGGCTGAATTTTTCGGCCCAATCCAGCTTGAATGTACCTAGGCCCGGAAAGCTTTAGCAGTTTTTGGCCTGAGCCCGGCCCGATAAGTTTTAAAAATTCTTGGTCCCAGCGCGGCCAGATAAATTTTAAAAAGTTTTGGCTCGAGCCCCATTATATTTGTAACTGGTATAATAATAATAGTAATATAATATGATGCATACAAGCTTATGTGAGTATTTGAAAAATGTGATGCGCTTAGATCTGCTAGTCATTTTAATTTCATCCTACAGGATTGCCGTTTCAATTTATTTCTAACACACAGGATCGAAATAATCCTTTCGCTTTGAACAGTAGGATTACTTGTAGTCACAGGTTTCTTAAATGCAGCAAAGAAGTAGCTGGTCAAGGTATAACTTTCATTCACAAAACAATTTATCGGAAATTTGAACCCACCCGCAAGACCTACATTTGCACGGCATTTAACACCGTATTAGACTGCAACCCTGACTTCATCCACCATTTCTTCCTGCGGGTCGCTGAAGTGGAGAGAACAAAGAGTGCGTTTTTCTTTCATGTTTACATCAAGACAACTCTGACTGTTCACTCTGAGATCCAGTGGTTGGATTGACCATATTCTGGTATTGACACGGACCATCAGAGGAAGCTTCAATACGCATACTATCGTTTGTTATTCGTTATGGGAAGGGCATGCAGTGACTGCCGACTGGGGGGTCAACGCCCCGGTGGACAATTAATCCTCAGTAGCGAAAGTGGAGCCGCTAAGCAACACCAACTGTAAATATTACATTGTTTGTAATACCTTTCACTCCACGTCGCGCGCACACAGACTGTTTTAAGTAGCGAAGTAATTTGAAGCTACTGCTACACACACACACACAAAATCCGCTTGCTCTAACAAAACCACTTCGACATAAAAGTTCCCAATTGTACTGTGAGTTGGCCATATACGAATATTCCTTCACACCAAATTTATTTATTTATTTTTTTTTTCATGAGGACCCATCTGAAATATTTAAACCCGAAATCTGTCTCTTTTTCGAAGGGTCATGTTTGAACCCCCGTAGAAGATGAGGTGTATGATTCAAAGCAATGATTCTTTGTGTGCAGATAGTCAGTTAGTAGGCCTAAATGTTATAGAAAATTGCCACTTATATCGAATTTCTTCACAAAATTAAATTGGTTTCAAAATCCAGTTGTATACAATTCGTTACTCATCTTGAGCATATATATATATATAATATTCAGCCATTTTCTATCCAATGCTGGATGAAGGCCTCTCCATTTTATTTCCACATATCTCTGTCTGCTGTTATCCTTATCCTTGTAGCTCATGAAAAACAAATGATTTCATCTACCCATCTTGCATTTGGACGTCGCTTAGGTCGTTTCTCTAGGAATCCAATCTAATATATTAGTCATCCATCTTTCATCTGTTCTTCTAGTTATTTGACTGGTCCTTCTCCACTTCATCTTCTACGCAGTCTTGATTAAATCTTCTACTTTTGTTTGTGCGCGAGCCCCTCCTAGTTATTCCTAGCACGAATTTCTCCAATGCTACACCGTTTAGCGGCATAAATACCATAAAAACATTAAAATAAAAGCCCCTAAAGAGAAATTAAAATCGTATATTAAATTGAAATTGTCCTACACGTGTTCAAAATTGCAATACTGGTACGCCAAGACATTTTTTATGTTGCTCCATACAACCTACATTCTAAAAGAAAGCAAAAATTCAAGTAAGAACGACAGGTCATCTGGAGCCTTACTGGAGTTATCAATAGCGATATCAGTCTGCAGAGATGATAACGAAAGTCCACTACGTGATGTGAGACAATATTATGACCGTCGTGTCGGCCCGTCGTCTTGTTTGGAAAGTGCGCCAAATTTAACATTGTCCTCAATAGGAAAATTTCTCGATCCGGCACTGAAACATACTCATTAACTATGCGTATTGTCTCTCCGTAAAACTTTATTTCCTTCTTTACAGCATGTTGATTGTACATTTCTTTTATTTAAATTAATTTTAAGGCCTATTTTCGAACTCTCATTACAAAGCTCTTCCATTCTGATATGTAGTTCTTCTGCACTTGAAGAAAACAGCACTATATCATCGGCAAATCGTAGATGATTAATGTAATCGGCATTGATTTTTATTTCAACTTCATCCCACTTTAAATTTTGGAACACTCTTTCCAGGACTGCAGAAAACAGTTAATGGATAAATTGAATGTTCTTGTCTTACCAGTTTGCCAACTTTAAATTTTAGCTTTCTTTATGTAGTCTAATGATGTAGTCCATTGTGCTGAGTTCACGACGGAATAAGTTACAGCTTGTTCCCTTCCCTGGATATTATATATATAGATAGATAGATAGATAGATAGATAGATATATATTTGAACTCCTGCGTAGCCTAGTCGGTAGCACGCTCGACCTCAGTGCGAGCGGTCCCGGGTTCCATCCCCGGTAGGAGCTCAAAAATCTCAGTGTTAACCCAGCATCGTGAGCACAATTGGGGAGCTACTGTGAATAAATACAGTGGAGATCACAGTTGAGAGCTTCGGCTCTCCTCTCCCAACACGTCTGGTCAGCGTGGGAGCAGTAGACCACCTCCTCCCTCTGGGAGAGGCCACATCCAGTAGTGGATTGAATATGGCTGTGAATATACTACATACACAGTATATATACTCGCTCGCTCGGCCTCGTTTAGGTCCTCGCCCCCCGTAGCTGGCTGCGCCCCCAACTTCGAGTTTTTGGGTATTTACGCCCCTTTATCGTAACCACTCTCCAGGACACTGTGCTTCCATGTTGCAGATCTTTCCCCATACCCACCACCCATGGGAATGCCATATTTATTGAAACATAGGGAAGCTTTGTCATATTTATTGTAACCTACTTGTGATGATACCTTTATAGCGAATTTGCTTCCTGCTGGTGGCCCTAAAATCCACCACCACCAACCCTAAGGCTCGAACATCATCTGGTGTTTTGCTCGGATTTCACAGCTTTTTATACGTGTATATTTATACTGGGTTCGCCTCGCTGGGTGTGCTGCCCCAAAATTCCGTGTGCGCCACAACTTCAAATTTTTAGGGCTACGCCCCTTTATTGTAATCAGACTTTCTGGGGGCAGCGCCCCATGCTGTGCAGACCTTTTCCATATCCACTCGGGGGCTGCACCCTCATAGCTGTGGTTTAATCGATTTATTGAAACATTTTCGTGATGGTACACCTTCATACCAAATTTAGTTTCTATAGCTCGAATGGTGTGGAAAAAGTTTTTGTGAGGCCATTTTGATCCAAGTTAACAACTTTTTTCAAAAATGTAAATTATTCCTACAACTACTCTTGGTAATACACCTTTATGCCAAATTTCGTATCTCTTGTTCAAACGGTCTGGAAAATGGATTATGAAGTCAGCCATTTTGGATTCAAAATTATGTCTTTGCAGATATTTTGTAATCTACTAGTGATGATATACCGTCAAAATTCAAAATTTTATATTCCAATTTTTAACATCTTGTTTCTTACAGAACCTCAAAATCGTTTGATTTCGCAATAAACTCTTGTTCCTGTATAGCATGCTGACGTTTTATGACACGCGGAACTCGGCTGCATGCACTGCCGTGCGTTGATACTCCCCTCGATTCGCTCGCGTCGCTGCGCCAAGAATCCAACGGCAGACCGCGCATCGAACTTGAGGAGTTTGGAGGAACTGCGCCCTTTTATCACAACCAGAATCTGCAGGGCACTGCGCCCCATGATGCAGATATTCCCTCATACTCCAGAGCGCTGCGTTCGAATGGGGAAACTTCCACATTCTGCCTGTACAACATGTTCCTGGCAGTGCTAACGTTTGTGACGAGTAAACCTTGGTGGGACACGCAGGAGTATTGGAAGTTGGCGCGAGGAACTAGGCTCATCCATATTCCATTTCACCACTTTTTAAGGTTGAAGGAGTTGACTGGACATTTTGCACCTCTGGTGCTTTTGCTCGTATTTCGCAGCTTCTTACACGTGTGTAATTTATATGCTCGCCTCGCCTCATTGGGGCGCTGTCCCCAGAATTCCAAGATGGCCTCGCTGGGGCACACCCCTTTATCGCAATCAGGCTCCTGCTGGAAACTGCACCCTACTAGGGGAAACGAGCCGAATTTATTCTAACCTACTCGTAATGGTACACCTTCATACCAAACTTCGTTTCTCTAGCTTCAGTTGTTATAAAGTGGGGCTTAGGCGGGCATTTTGGATAAAAGATGGATATATTTTTAACGTTTTCTTATATTTTCGTGACATACTCGTGATGATACACTGTCATACCAAATTTCATTTCTCTATCTCGAAAGAGTTGAAAAATGGTATTTCAGCTGCCATTTTGAATCAAAGATGGTGACTTTTTAAAAACATTGTTATGTTTTCATAAACTACTCTTGATAATACATCATTATGTCAAATTTCATATCTTTGGCTCAGGTAGTTGGAAAATGGATTTATGATGTCCGCCATTTTGGATCCAAGATGGCGTCTTTAGAGATATTTTGTAATATTTTCATAATCTACTAATAATGTTGTACTGTCAAACTAAATGTCGTTATTCTAGCACCAGCCGTTTAGGCTGTGTATTCTTTAAAAGTTTAGGTTTGGCGGCCATTTTGAATCCAAGAATGCGACTTTTTCAAAATTTTAAAACGTTTTCTTAATTTGCTATCAATGATGTAGTTTCGTACCAAATTTCACTGTACTAGCTTTAGTCGTTTAGGCTGTGTATTCTTTCAAAAGTTAGGTTTGGCGGCCATTTTGAATCCAAGATGGCGACCTTTTCAAAATGCCGGAATTTTTCTTTTATCTACTTATCATCCTCTACCTTCATACCAAATTTCATGTTTCTAGCTTACTCCAAACACCCTAAATAATATGATGAGTGAGTGAGTGAGTCAGTCAGTGAGTAAGTGAGTGAGTCAGTTAGCCTAAAATATGCAATTCCAGGGGTCCACAACTAGAACATAGTTTGAGATACGAATATGAAATTTTGTGCATCTGTACACTTTTACCATATCTCCTTAACGGCGAAAGCTCATATCTTTAAACCGTTTTTTTTACGGGGCCCCCAAATCGTCGATTTTGCCATAAACTCTTGTTCCTGTATAACATGCTTCTGGCAGTGCTGACGTTTTCTGGCGTGAAGAACTTTTCTCATGCACTGCCGTGCATGTTGATAATTGAAATATCTAAAAATGTTATTCCATGCACTCATTCAATGTCATATTAATTATGGCATACTTCTATGGGGTGGTTCCACAAGAGCAAAGGATGTATTCCTATGGCAAAAAACGGCTATTAGGACAGTTTGCAATATAGAGGATCGTCAAGCATCCAGGGGCTATTTTTAAAAATAATAAAGGAATTTTAACTGTAGCAAAGTAATTTTAAGTGAGCATTACCATGATACAAGTAATAAACATTTAGTAATAAAACCAAGAATAAGATTGGAAAAAACAAATAGAATGTATGGCATAAAAGTATGAAATTCTTTAATACCCTGCCTTTGAATTTTAGGGAACTTCCACTTTCAAAATTCAAACAAGAAACAAAAAGATACTAATACGAATTGTGGGATATAATCTGCATGAAATAGAGAAAAAATGTAAAAAAAAAAAAAAAAAAAAAAAGATTGGTTTCAACCTTTATCGTATTTTAGTTTTAAATTAGGAAAAATTTTAATCGATTTTATTTTAATATTAATTTGTTATAGTAAATGATACCCTTTAGGTCAAAAGACCTTAGATTGTATAATATAACAACACTATATAAGTCCGTATATACTGAATCCTTAGAGATGTGTAAATTATTGAAATTTGCTTTTTATGTATACAGAAGAATTCAAAGCATTTTTGAATGATGACTTTTATCCCATCGATTATAGCACTGTAACACTATTGTGTATATTTGGGGGGGGGGATCTGACCACATCTAGTGCAACTATGTTGTTGTTATATGATGCATTCTTCTTAAATGAATAAATTAATAAATTAAACACGGTCAGAAACAATAGATTATGTTGAAAAACATGTTATTCCAACACGAAATTTCATTATACAACTACTGTAAATGGATATTTTTCCTGTAGTACTATTGTTTTGCTAACAATCATGTAACAAAATTACACGAAATAAACTTCCATACACAAGCAATTTACAAGAGTAATAATAATTTGCTCTCTTCTACTTAGTTTGAAGAGATATTAGTTTGTTTTATACATAATCGTGTTTAGTTGTTCACGAATTCAAAGAATTGTTGCTGGGTGATTTACAATCTGTTCGTAACAATAGCCTACAATGAAAAACGCATTGTTGTTAAAACATTTACATCATACAAGTTATACAATAAAGAATTGAGAAACTCTGTTTCAAGACGAACTCCACATGACTTCAAGTCGCGGAAAACTTCCCTGATCTTCTCTTAACCAAGAAAGAATAAGAATAGTAATACTTTAAGAAGTCTTTATCACTGCAAAATTGATGTTCTAAAGTGTTCGTCTGTGTAGAATAAGCATTGCAATAAGTCTACAGTTCATACATATATTTCCTCCATTGTTGCAGCAACGACATCCAATTTAATTACGAAATCCAGTTACATCATTCTGTTTAGTTTAGACAAATTCAAATAAGCAATGTTTGTGAATAACAGATTCACGAAAATAGTAGTTTATGTCGAGAAACATGTTATTCCTAAACGAAATTTCATTATACAGCGACTGCCAATGGATATTCTTCCTGTAGCACCCTTATTGTGCTTGCAATCAATACATAGGATCACAGTGAACAACATGAAGTTAAAAGTACCGCGAACTGGTATCAAAGTAAGAATATTTAAAAAAAGGATTAACTTTCAAATCTTCGGTCCATTATTACCTGTTCAGTTGTATTATCATTGCAAGAAACATTGTTCGGCCCGACAGGCACGCCTAAAATAGAGTTTAATCTATATAATCAGTTGCAATGTCATTAACAAGTTCCAATTTACACAAAATTGCACAACTAACAATATTCAATTAAAATTTATCTTGCTTGAGGAACGTTGCAGCTTGTTGAAGTAAAGATAAGTTCATTGATTTCGAATTTATTTGAAACTCTCTAGTTTCGCAAATGTAACACAATTACACGAAATAAACTTCCGTACACAAGCAATTTACTATAGTAATAGTAGTTTGCTCTATTTTACTTACCTTGAAGATATCCTCGTTTGTTTTGTATATAATCGTGTTTAGTTGTTCACGAATTCAAAGAGTTGTTCCTGGGTGATTTACAGTTTGTTCGTAACAATTGCCTACAATGAAAAACGTATTGTTGTTAATGCAATTACATCACAGAATTTATACAATAAAGAATTGTGAAACTCTGTTTCAAAACGAGCTCAACATGACTTCAAGACGCAGAAAACTGCCCTGATCTTCTCTTAACCATCAAAGAATTAGAATAGTAATACTTTCAGAATTCTTTATTACTGCAAAATTTATGTTCTAAAGTGTTAGTCTCTGTAGAATTTGCATTGCAATAAATCTACAGTTTATTCATATATTTCCTCTAGCGTTGCTGCAACGACATAGAATTTCATAACGAAATTAGTTATAAAATTCTGATTAGTTTTGACAATTTCAAATAAACCATGTTTTCGATTAACAGATTCACCGAAACTGTAGTTTAGGTTGAGAAAGATGTTATTCCTAAACGAACTTTCAGTACGAACTACTACAAATTGATATTCTTCCTGTAGCACTCTTGTTTTGCTAGCAATCATTACTTAGGATCACAGTGAACAACATGACATTAAAATAAGCGCGAACTGGTATAAAAGTACGCTTGTTAAATAAAGGATACACTTTTAAATTTTCTGTTCATGAATAAGTGTTTAGTTGTTTTATCATTGCAAGAATCTACTTCGGCTCAACAGATATGCGTAACAGAGAGTTTAATGCATATAATCAGTTGCAATGTTATTAACAAGTTCTAATTTACAGTAAATTGCACAACTACCAATATTCAACTAGCATTTATCTTGCTTGAGGAACGTTTCAGCATGTTGAAGTAAAGATAAGCTTATTGAGTTCGAACTTATTTGAAACGCTGTCTAGTTTCCCAAATGTAACAGAATTACACGACATATACTTCCATACACAAGCAATATACAATAGTAATAGGAGTTTGCTATCTTCTACTTACCTTCAAGAGATATTCGTTTGTTTTATACATAATCGTGTTGAGTTCTTCACGAATTCAAAAAATTGTTGCTGGATGATTTTCAATTTGTTTGTAACAATAGCCTAGAACGAAAAACGCATTGTTGTTAAAGTAATTACAGAAACCAGTTATACAATAAAGAATTGTAAACTCTGTTTCAAAACGAGCTCCATATGAATTTAAGTCGCGGAAAACTTCCCTGATCTTCTGTTAACCAACAAAGAATTAGAATAGTGATACTTCAAGAAGTACTTATTACTACAAAATTGATGATCTAAAGAGTTAGTCTCTGCAGAATTAGCATTGCAATAAATCTAGGATACACTATTAAATCTGCTGTCCTTTATTACGTGTTTGGTTGTATTATCATTGCAAGAATCATTGTTCGGCCAACAGGCAAGCGTAGCAGAGGTTTTAATGTATGTAATCAGTTGCAATTTTATTAACAAGTTCTAATTTTCAGTAAATTGCACAACTACCAATATTCAACTGGTATTTATTACGCTTGAGTTACGATTCAGTTTGTTAAAAGAAAGATAAGCTAATTGAGTTCGATCTTGTTTGAAACTCTGTCTACTTTGTTAAATGTAACAAAATTGCAGGAAATAAACTTAAATACAAAAGAAATATACAATAGTAATAGTAGTTTGCTCTCTTCTATTTACCTTGAAGAGATCTTCGTTTGTTTTATACATAATTGTGTTTAGTTGCTCACGAATGCTAAGAATTGTTGCTGGGTGATTTACAATTTGTTCGTAATAGTAGCCTACAATGCAAAACGCATTGTTGTTAAAGCAATTACATCAAACATGTTATACAATAAAGTATTTTGAAACTCTGTTTGAAAACGAGCTAAATTGACTTCAAGTCGCGGAAAAGTTTGCTTGATCTGTTAACCAATAAAGAATTAGAATAGTAACACTTTAAGAAGTCTTTATTACTGCAAAATTTATGTTCTAAAGTGTTAGTCTCTGCAGAATTAGCATTGCAATAAATCTACAATTCTTTCATATATTTCCTATCTCTTTGCAGCAACGACATCGAGTTTCATAACGAAATCCAGTTACATCATTCTGATTAGTTTACACAAATTAAAATATGTTTTCGATTAAAAAAATCCTCGAAACTGTAGTTTATGTTGTGCAAAATATTATTCCGAAACGAAATGTCATTATAGAACTACCATAAATGGATATTCTTACTGTAGCACTTTTGTTTTGATAGCAATCATTACTTAGGATCACAGTGAACAACATGACTTCAAAAGTAGCGCGAACAGACATAAAAATACGTATTTTTAAATAAAGGATACCCTTTCAAATCTTCTGTCCATTAATAGGTGTTTAGTTGTATTACCATTGCATGATTCTTTGTTCGGCTGAACATTTATGCGTAACAGAGAGTTTAATGTATATAATGAATTGCAATGTTATTAATAAGTTCAAATTTACAGTAAATTGCACAACTACCAATATTCAACTATCATTTATCTTGCTTGAGGACCGTTTCAGTATGTTGAAGTGAAAATAAACTTATTGGGTTCGAAGGTATTTCAAGCGCTGTCTAGTTTGCTAAAGGTAACATAATTACAGGAAATAAACTTCCATACACATGCAATATACAATAGTAATAATAGTTTGCAATCTTCTACTTACCTTGAAGAGATCTTCGTTTGTTTTATATATAATCGTGTTTAGTTGTTCACGAATTCAAAGAATTGTTGCTGGGTGATCTACAATTTTTTTCGTAACAATAACTTACAATGAAAAACGTATTGTTGTTAAAGCAATTACATCACACAAGTTATACAGTAAAGAATAGTGAAACTCTGTTTCAAAATGAGCTCCACATGCCTTCAAGTCGCGGAAAACTTGCCAAATCTTCTCTTAATCAACAAAGAATTTGAATAGTAATACTTTACGAAGTCTTTGTTACTGTAAAATTGATGTACTAAAGAGTCAGTCTCTCTAGAATTAGCATTGCAATAAGTCTACAGTTCATTCATATATTTCCTCTCTCGTTGCACCAGCAACATCTAATTTCATTGCGTAATCCAGTTACACAGTTCTGATTAGTTTGGAGAAATTTAAATTAACCATGTTATTGATTAACAGATTCCTTGAAACAGTAGTATCTGTTGAGAAAGATGTTATTCCTAAACGAAATTTAATTATGCAACTACTATAAATGGATACATTAGCCTGTATGTAACACACTTATTTTGCTAGCAATCATTACTTAGGATCACAGTGAACAACATGACGTTTAAAGTAGTGCGAACTGGTATAAAAGTAATTTATTTATAATACAGAATACACTTTTAAATCTTCTGTCGATTATTACGTGTTTAGTTTTATTATCATTGCAATAATATTTTTGCGGTCCAACAGGCAAATGTAACAGAGAGTTTAATGTATATAATCAGATGCAATGTTATTAACAAGTTCTAATTTACAGTAAATTGCACAACCTTGTCTTTGAGTTTCATGGAACTTCGACTTTCAAAATTCAAAGAAATAATAAAATGACTGTTACTAATACAAATTGAGAGATATAATCTGGAGGAAATAGAGAAAATTAAAAAAAAAATGGTTTCAACTTTTATTGTGAGTATTTTAGTTTTAGGGTGCATTATCGAGTAAATTGTAATCGATTTTATTTTAATATTAATGTTTTATAGTAATTAAATTATCCTTTTGGTCAAAAGACTTTAGATTTTAAAATATAACAATACTATATAAATCAGTATATAATGAATCCTTATAGATGTGGAAATTATTGTAATTTTCTTTTTATGTAAACAGAAGAATTAAAAGTATTCTTGAATGTTGACTCATCGATTCGATTGTAGCTCTGTAACACATTCGTGTATTTTTATTTTGATTGGACCACATCTAATGAACTATGTTGTTTTCATATGATGCCTGAGATACGTTTCGGCTTGTTAAAATAAGGATTAGTTAATTGATTTCTAACTTATTTGAACACTGTCTAGTTTCGCAAATGTAACACAATTACACGAAATAAACTTCCATACACAAGCGATATACAATAGTAATAGTAGTTTGCTCTCTCCTAATTACCTTGAAGAGATCTTCCTTTGTTTTATATATAATCGTGTTTAGTTGTTCACGAATTCAAAGAATTGTTGCTGGGTGATTTACAATTTGTTCGTAACAATAGCCTACAATGAAAAACGTATTGTTGGTAAAGCAATTACGTCAAACAAGTTATACAATAAAGAATTGTAAACTCTGCTTCAAAACGAGCTCCACATGACTTGAAGTCGCGGAAATCTTGCCTAATCTTCTGTTACCCAACAAAGAATTAGAATAGTAATACTTTAAGAAGTCTTTATCACTGCAAAATTGACGTTCTAAAGAGTTGATCTCTGTGGAATTAGCATTGCAATAAGTCTACGTTTCATTCATATATTTCCTGTCCGTTGAAGAAAAGAGATCGAATTTCATTACTAAATCCAGATATACAATTCTGTTTATTTTAGCCAAATTTAAATAAACCATGTTTTCGATTGACTGGCCGAAATGGTAGTTTATGTTGGTAAAGATGTTATTCCTAAACCCGATTTCATTAGACAACTGCTACAAATGGATAATCGTCCTGTAGAAATCTTGTTTTAATAGCAATCATTACTTAGTATCACAGTGAAGAGCATGACGTTAAAAGTAGCGCGAACTGGTATAAAGGTACGTATTTTTACCAGGTGTATGCATAAGTAGTTTCCGGTTTAACTAGGAGATGGCGCCAGCGAAAAGTACACAGGGTAGTCATTTGACACATACTGTACATCATTTTGTTCGTCTGACATTAAACTACAAACACACACAAGTTGAGTCCGCCAAACACTAGCGACTTTGTTTTATCGTTCAGTGATCATGTCGTAGTTTGTGCCTGAAAAAGAACATTTGCGGCACGCATTGCTTTTCTAATTTAATCAAAAGAAAAAGGCTGTTGAAAGTCATTGTGTGCTGGCAGAAACATATGGGGAACACGCTCCATCGATTAGAACATGTGAGACATGGTTTCGGCAATTTAAAAGTGGTGATTTCAATGTGAAAAACAGTTGAAATGTCTACAGTGCCCTGGTAGACCACAAAAGTGCGAAAACGAGCAATTGCAGGTGGTATTTTAGGATGACTCAATTCAAACTCAACAGCAATTGGCAAAAACATTAAATGTGTCACAAGAAACAATCAGCAGACGTTTACGAGCAATGGGGAAGATCAATAAACTGGGTAAATGGGTCCCACACGATTTGAATGAACGTCAAATGTAAAAACGCAAAGTCACTTGTGAAATGCTGCTTCAACGCCACGAAAGAAAATCCTTTTTGTATCGAATTGTGACGGGTGCCGAAAAATGGATTTATTTTGAAAACCCGAAGCGGAATAAATCGTGGCTTTCACCTGGTGAAGCCGGTCCTTCAACACCATGGCCAAATCGCTTCGGCAAGAATACCATGCTTTGTGTCTGGTGGAACCAGAGCGGTATTGTGTATTATGAACTCTTGAAGTCCGGCCAAACCGTTAATGCACAACGTTATCGCCAACAGATGATTCATTTAAATCACGCATTGATCGAAAGACGACCGGAATGGGCCCAAAGACATGGCAAAGTGATTGTATTACACGACAATGCGCCGTCTCACACAGCAAAACCAGTGAAAGACATTTTGAAATCGCTTGGATGGGACATCCTTCCACACCTGCCGTACTCCCCAGACCTGGCGCCATCTGACAATCAACTCTTCGCATGAATGGGGCACGCGCTCGCATAACAGTACTTCAGCAATTTCGAAGACGTTGGCTCGACGAATGGTTTGCCGCAAATGACAAGCAGTTTTTCTGGCATGGTATGCATTAATTACCTGAAAGATGGGTGAAATGTGTAGAAACCGATGGCCAATATTTTGAATAAAACAAAATTAATTTCCCTTGAAAATTACGTATTTTCTTTACCAGAAAAAAAAACCGGCAAAATCTTATGCATACAACTGGTAAATAAAGGATACACTTTTAAATCTACAGTCCATTATTACCTGTTTAGTTGTATTATCATTGCAAGATTCTTTATTCGCCCCGAAAAGCATGCCTAACAGAGAGTTTAATGTATAGATTCAGTCACAATGTTATTAACAAGTTCTAATTTACAATAAATTGCACAACTACCATATTTAACTAGCATTTATCTTGCTTGAGGAAAGTTTCAGCTTGTTGACGTAAAGATAAGCTAATTGAGTTCGAACTTATTTGAAACGTTGTCTAATTTCACAAACGTAACACAATTACACGAAAAAATTTCCATACGCAAGCAATATACAATAGTAATAGTAGTTTGCTCTCTTCTACTTACCTTGAAGAGATCTTCGTTTGTTTTACATATAATCATGTTTAGTTGTTAAGGAATTCAAAGAATTGTTGCCGGGTGATTTACAATTTGTTCGTAACAATAGCCTACAATGAAAAACGTATTGTTGTTAAAACAACTACATCACACAAGTTATATAAATATGTATAATAAAGAATTGTAAAACTCTGCTTAAAACGAGCTCCGCATGACTTCAAGTCGCGTAACACTTCCCTTATCTTCTGTTAACCAACAAAGAATGTGAATAGTAATACTTTAAGAAGTCTTTATCACTGCAAAATTGATGTTATAAAGTGTTAGTCTCTGTAGAATTAGAATTACAACAAGTCTACAGTTCATTCATATATTTCCTGTCCGTTGAAGGGAAGAGATCGGATTTCATTACGAAATCCAAATACACAATTCTGATTAGTTTAGACAAATTCAAATAAAGCACGTTTTCGATTAACAGATTTTCCGAAAATCTGTTATTTCCCGTAGTTTATGTTGATAAAGATGTTATTCCTTATCGCGATTTCGTTATACAGCTGCTACACAAAGATTCTGAAATTTTCTAAATATACGTATTCTTAAATAAAAGAATGCGCTTTATTTAAACTTGTTAGTTCAATAGTCACTAGTTTCGTTATATTAACTTTGGAACAATATTTGTTCGACTCGTCTAGCATAGGCTTTGATCGTTATAATCACTTGCTATCTTTGCTTTGGCATTTACGTGTTCTAATCGACAATAGATGTCAAAACTATGAATGTTAAACTAGCATACTATTGTTCGAATTATGAGCCAAAATATTGAATAAACGATGTCTTAAAGGTTAATCAACTACAAGAGCATTTTCTAATAGTAATAAAAGTAAATTACAACAATAAGCTGATATACACTAAACATATACTACAATAACATTAGTTTTGCGTTTGCTACTTACGTTTCAGAGTTATTCGACCGTTTGATATAATCCTGTTTAGTTGCATACATATCCAAAAAATCGTTGCCGGGTGATTGACAACTATGGCCTACAATGAAATGAAATGCTTATTGCTGTTTAATGAATTAATACTATCTACGTTATACAATAAAATATTGCGAAATTTGAAGATGCATACGACATCGCCTCGCGCTGGTATTGCCTGATGATGTAACAACCAACATAAAATATTACAAGCTTTATAATATTAATGAATTAACTAGAAATTCATTAGAGCTTCAATATTTATGTTTTCTACGGTTATTCGCCGCAGTATTTTCATCGGAAATCGTTAAAAGTTAATTCGTTTCTTTAGCAGTCTAGCTGTTCATGTAAGATCTTGTTGAAAAGTCACGACGATTATCTCGTAGGTGAATTGCGTAGATTGAGGAATATTGAAATTAAAACGATACTTTTATCATTCAACTCTCTTCTTCGCTTGTTTAGTTGGAACACTATTTCTTCGATTCGACGAGCATTCAATACACAAGGTTGCACGTAGATATTGTCATATTTAATTCAAGTAGTTATCTACACTGTATTTGTTTACTATTGTGTTATTGTTCACTATGAATCTCAAAACAGTAAACATTAAACTAGTATGAAGAACTTCCTAGTTAGGTCACATCATGATGAACTTCGAATGTCTAAACCCAAGTTTGAGTCAAGTAAGGACACTCAACATGGAAGAAGACAGAAATTAAAGATATAAAACATTATGACGTTTCAAATAATCTATAACATTAGTTTGACGTTAGTCGTAGTTTCGTTCTACAGAAATCGTACGGATTCACACAATACTCCTAGTTTTAGACAAATTCAAATAATCGTTGCTGAGCGATAAACATATTGCTAGAAACAATAGTTTATATGGAAAGGGTGTTATTTTTCTACGCAATTATATAACACAATTGCCAAAAACTTGTACTCAATCTATATCTCACTTGTTTTACAACCGATCGTTCTATAGGACTGGAGTGAAAGATATCGCGTAACAAAGGTACTGAAATATTCTTAATATACGTATTATTAATAAAAAAGGGTGCGCTTTAAACTTGTTTCACTATATTAACTTCGGAACATTCTTTGTTCGACTCGACCAGCATTTGTAACATAAGGTTTGATCGTTCTAATCACTTGCTATCTTTGCTTTGTTATTTACGTGTTCTAATCTACAATAGATTTCAATACTATGAATGTTCACCTAGAATGCTCTCGTTCGAATTATGAACCAAAATATTGAATAAGCGATGTCTTAAAGGCTAATCTACTACAAGAGCATTTAATTTTGGTAAAAAATTAAAAAAAATAAAAGCTTAAATACACTAATAATATAAACAATAGTTTTGCTTTTGCTACTTACGTTTCAGAGTTATTCGACCGTTTGATATAATCCTGTTTAGTTGCATACATATCCAAAGAATCGTTGCCGGGTGATTGACAAATTTTGTTCGTAACTATGGTCTACAGTTAAATGAAATGCTTATTCCTGTTTAATGCATTAAGGTTATTTAAGTTATACAATAAAGTATTGCGAAACTGTTTCCTCTGGAGCTGCATACGACCTCACCTCGGGCTGGTATTGCCCGATCATGTAACAACGAACATAAAACACTACAAGCTTTATAATACTTGTAATTCACTAAAAATTCATTAATGGTTCAAACAGTGTTGTTTGTGGGAGTGCAAATCATTTCCAATTCTCCTTAGTGTTTTTTTTTTATTTTAAATATCTGTTTTTGAACTATTTTGCAATTTTTCACATATTCGGAGAACGCTATTCGCATTTGGCGGTAGAAGTTGGTGAATTAATCAATCGAACTGTGCAGGAAGCGCCTTATTGAGGGTAGAGGATTAAGTGGTAGGAGATTTGTGTATCAATAGCAAAATAGTGAACTAATGAATTTTTATGGTTGTTTTGGTAAGAGTGCAATGCTACTATTTCTTTTCTTTTTAAAATAGAATACCAATATAAATCAGAGCAAACATCAAAGAGTAAATTATCAGCTTGAAACTTCAGCAGAATGTTAAATAATAAATATTGTTTGTCATGGCAAATGAAATCGGTGTAAATTTTTGTCAACTCAGTGTATACCTTAACAGGTACTGTCGTATTGGTACCTGTTATTATTATGCTACGATTGTGATTTTAAATGCATCCAGCTAAGTGATCTTTATTTAACTTTTGACCGGTGTCATAGCAATTAATGTTGATTTTTACTGCTTTGCAACCACAGTTGGATGGATGACATGATAAAGGTACATCTTTTTAATGTTTTTTTTCAATTTTCTATCGAAAACTTTAGTTGAATTTCGAAACAGACGAATATTTCGCGAATAACTTTGTATTTTAGACAGTTTTGATCTCTATATTTGATTTCGATTTCCTACAAATTAGTGAAATATAGACTAGGTGGTTGGAAAAACTTTTGCCGACTTTTGACCATTTCTTAACTCAACTTTTTTCAACGACTTACAGCAAGGTTATTTGATATAGAACACAATTAATTCATTTTGCTGTGTTATTGGGGGACATCGTAGAAGTAATTTATTTAAAAAATAATAATAATAAAATAAAATTAAAGATCGCACTTATTAATACAACGACAAGCCTTTTTGCTGTTGACCTAGTATTAACAGCATTACAGGAGAGAAGTCTTTAGAGTGGGAAAATATTAATAACAGTAAATTCCCTCCAAGGTGAGAAGCCTTGTGGATGTGGGGATATTAACAGTTCCTCAATGGAAGTAAGGAATTCCTTACTGACGACTTGCTGTCACAGGAGAGAGACCTTTATTGTGCGATTCCTTGTTACAAGAGAGAAACCCTTGTAGTTTGAAAATATTTATAATGACTTTAGACCCCTGGAGGAGACTGTTAGGAATATTAATATGGAATGGGACTAGTTTAGATTTATTACCCTACAACTCACACAGCTGAATATCTTGGGTATTCCCAGAGAGAGAAATAATTTGTATGTGAATTTATATTATTACCAACACATGAGATTAACTGTGACTTTTGCGACTTAGTATATCAACTATTAATCAAGATGTCGGGAAATGAACAAGATTTTCAATCTAATTTCAAATATCTTAAGCATTTCGATATTGTTAACCTCAGTAGTATAGGTTTGTGGCAATTGTGTTGTATAGTTGCGTTAAAAATAATACCCTTTCCATTATAAACTA
>JAGDQP010030219.1:0-22771 GCA_022664845.1 Lepisma saccharinum | reverse complement strand
CAAGAAGAACTCATCAAAACAAACAAAAGGTGATGAAGAAATACTTTACTTCGTCTGCGGACGACTTTGAAGAGTAAAATAAAGATTTCGTGTTAAAACTCTAGCTAAGCTAGGCTTAAAATTTGAAGATAACTTATTTTATGTTTTTTGTATTGTCTGGCTTAATAATGTTGGAAAATTCATTTTATTTTCCGTAAAGATACCCAAAACTTCAACTTGAGAGTCTGCGATCTATTTAAAATATGTAGTTATCAGAACGTCTGTCTCTTTTAGCACGAGGTCTGAGCCAAAGTTGCCTAAAGGCATTGAAACTAAATTCAAATTCTAGCACGAATGTTAATTCAAAATTTTAGTTTTTAGTTTTGAGAATGCGGCTAATTTCTGGATATAAAAGAGATAGCCCAACTATGATGTTAGGAACAAGGCATTCATTCAGCTGATGTAACTGAGGAAAACGTTGATAATGAGCAGTGGCATAACTAACTGGTTTCTGTCCCCACCCCCACATTTTGATTTGGTGCGCCGTGATTATTCTTACTGAGTCATAGCTTCTGCATTCAATTCTGTTTTCACGAAGTAATTGACCGGTTTCGATCCAACATGCGTCTCGCGCTCGCAATTTTGAGAACTGAAAATGTAAAGATAAAAGATACATGACCGCACCTAACCTTACCAAATCTCCACGATCCCATGGTCACTAATTTAAGATAATCTATACGAAAAATGCAAGAAAGCAATTATTAATAATAAATATGAACCCACCGCGATTCGAACCCGGTTTTTAAACTCAGCAAGCCAGCGCTTTAACCACTACACCACGATGTCCTCTTGCAAACTGTAATTTGGCCCTTGTTTTTACAATGCGAACATGCGAAATTGGAACAAGATGACGTCGGAGCCGGTCAGTTAGTTCGTAAAATAAATCTGCGTTCCTGCTTCCCTCCCACGCCGCGAGTATATTTCTTATGCCCCTGGTCATGAGTGGGGTTACATGACGCCTAGGCAGCCTTTCCAGTGCAGATTTTCTTCTACCGTAACGATTTTTCCGCAACGATATTCGATTTCCAACTATTCTACTAAATTTTGAGTTTAAATTTATTTATGGCCTTCAGGCATATCAGGCTCAGGACGGATTACGAGTTTGGAAGCGGAAGTTAGTAGATAATTGGCTAGGCCTAGTTTGTAGGTAGCATCTCCGCATTTGCCTTGTGTGACTATGGCATTGCCCGGTGTGAGTGTTTGGAAAAACCTCAGTTAGGATGGGGTCATTTCTAGGACCTTTGGATTGGTAGAACAATGCGCTACGAAATGAACTATGCTCGACCTGTAACTATCTTCAATATAAACATTTTCGATTCCCAACGATATTTCGATATGAACGATTTTCGATGTTCATTCTAAGTTCGATATCGAAATTCAGAAATTGAACAGCCCAAGTCTGGAAAAATCCTGGTAAACCTATCAGGATGCCTGATCGCTGGTTTCAACCCAGTACCTCCCGAATCCTAAGAAACTGACTCACAACTGCCTAGTGAATTTTTAGACATTTGGATTGACTTGGCTGTTTCTAAATTAAATATATTCAAAACAATGAATATCAGTACTGTACTACCGAGCGGCCGTGGATCACTGTTAGAGCGTTGGTTTAGCATTAGGGAGATTTTGGGATTGATCCCAGAACCGACGACCATCCTAACTGAGGTTTCTCCAGGGCATTTTTCAGACACACCAGATAAATGACGGGCTGGTACCTTCAACTTAGGCCTGGGCCGACCATTTCCCACATACTATCCTCTATCCTGTTCCGATCTGAGCATTAGATAGATGCCTAAAGGCCATAAATTAATTTTCAAAAATTTTCATGTAGCACCATGGAAATTACTAACCGGAAGTAGCTAACAGGAAATGGCCACCATTGGTTTCAATCGATTTTGTCCAACTGCGGAAATGCATATCGTTCTTGACACGGCAATATGTCGTAAACAACTGTATTTTAAATGAACATTTTTTTTTTTTACCTTAAACTGCTATATTGGCACTGTAGACGAGAAATTAACACACAATCTTCATAAGGGAAAGATTTTTTTTAAAGGATCAAACTGATTTATGAGCAAAAGGCATTATTTTATTTATATGCCTACTTTCACTTAATTTTTCAATTTAAGCCTCATTAATTTACTTCTTGCGTGGTTTATATGTGAGTCTCTTTGATCAAAAATGCATTTATGAAATACAATATTGCATGAGTTCTGAACACATTGCTAAAATAAAATGACTTGTGATGAAAGTTACGACATATTGCCGTGTCATGAATTGTTCCAAATTGTCGCCATTTTGATTTGTATGAAAACATCTTCTATCACACCGACTTAATCACACGATCTTCTTATATAAAATAATTACACTGGGTTTATAAAATATTAATTAAAATAATTAAGTTATATAGAAAGTTAGTTTCCACGTACCTTTTTTACTACGACACAGAATCCTGAAGAAAAAATTTATTATTTCCTCTTCTTTCTTCGAGTCGAAATCACTTCAAACCGTTATTAACGTCGTTGCGAATAACTCCTCCTCCTCCTCCTCGTCATTTAGCAATTCCACCTACTTTTGGTATTCATAGACTTGCCCTAGGGATGCGACAGTTGCTCCCTATTCAATCACATGTATCTATTCAACTGTCACTCCAATCATATGGAAGTCATGAGCTAACTAGCTCGACACTTCTTGCATTAAACGCTATCATTTTTACTCTGGTTACTCTGGTGCCGTGTTATGTTCAGCAGTTTTACGTCAGATATAAGTCGAGCAACCATCCAATGTTGCTTGGTTAAAATTGTAGAAAACCAGCAGAAATTACATTGTAAATTAAAGTACACTAGTAGACAGTGCAGAAAAGGAATCTACTACTAAAACAGTAGACCTGGCAACATTTAGACGACAGACACCTGTGCAAAAGATAATGTGTTGCTTTTAAGAACTTCAGATAAACAAAAACAATCCGTTGATAAAGAAATGTATGTTTTTCTTCTTCTTTAATAAACACAAAGGATTTGAGTATTTAGCCAATTTTGTATAGAAAGGAACGTAATTTTGTATAGAAACGAACGAACGGACTTTCTTAACTTTAATTTGAGCAGACATAATAAAAAGGAAAATATTTAACAACGACAATACAACAGAGATTCCGCAAGGATTTTCAGTTTGGGGGTGGGGTGTAAAGTCAAAATTGGGATAATTAGAGTTTTGCACATTTTCTATCGATTTTTGACTGAAAAAATGTTAAAGTTTGGGGGGTCGAGCATTTCGAGGGTGATACCCCCACAGGGTCTGTCTGGCAGAATCACTGCAATAAGCCTCAAATTGGAATTTGAAGGCTCGGTTTGTCATGGTGCCGGCAATTTTGATTATTTTTATAAAGGCTTTTTTACAGTCTCAGAAGGTAAATATCGGGTGGTATCCTAACTGGCACCTTGTGCGCTTCATTCGTAGTCAATCTTATCTTAAAAGTGATGCAGTGACGTACGGAGCGGCCGTAGCTCAGGGATAGAGCGTTGGCGTAGCATTCGGGAGGTCAGAGTGGGTTCGATCCCAGCGGCCGACCATCCTGACCGTGTTTCCTGTCACAACAGGCAAATGCCGGGATGGCATCTTCAACATAGACTCTGGCCGACACCTTCCCCTATACTTTTCCCTCCCCTATCCTGACCTGAGCCTTAGATGCCTAGAGGCCATACAATTCAATTCAATTCATGTAGGGACGTCATTCCCCAGACGAGACAAGCTTAGGGCGCAACTACGGTTTTAAAAAACTGGAAGGATGTATAGTTTAATTTGTTTACCTATGCATATTTGTATAGAGTTAAATTATTAAACTGGAAAATAGGTTCTAACGTTAAAGTAGAATTTTGATTAAGCACCTTAGCAAACTTGAGACTTTCTAAGAATGGAACCTACAGTTTATGTTAAATTGGCATCTCAACACTATACCTTCAACCTACCCGATAAAGAGATAAATAATGTATATTAAACTCTTCTTAAAGACTGTGCATTTAGAAAAACGCTTCATAAACATAAAAATCACACTACTACTATATAAATTACCTGAGCCCCTTAATTTTGTTTAAAAAATAATGAGGAGGCACAAATAAAAATGACAAAGAATTTAATGTGAGCTATTCTTGGGGTGTAATAAGCTTGGAAAAAGTGTAAAAAAATGTACAGAATGTGAGATAAATCTGCTCCCTTAATAGTGCTGAAAAAGTGCTCGAAAGCGCTAAAAAAATGTTCTTAGGATTATAGTGCTTTTATTATGTTCAAATAATGCGCTCGATTTATGTAGTACTTATAATGGAACACATTCGAACACTTCATAACACTTTATTACACAATTGGTATACTTTTAAAACACATTCCTGCTTTTGAAAGTGCCCTAAAAGTGTAAGAAAGTGTTTTTTTTTTTACAGTGTATACTTCCCTAAGGTGTCCCCGGTGTGTGAGTGATAACTTTTGCTGGCTTGTAATCAAGGGATCCCGGATTCGATACTCGGTGTAGACGTATATAGTTGTCTTGGAACCCACTTTAAACTATACCTATATATCCGGTCGTTAAAACGTTATCTTCATCCGTTGTAAGGCAATGACAAACCACCATTGGTTGTCCACGGACCTTGCTCATGGCAAGATGCCGGCCAGAACACCGATCATGGCAAAATAATAGTTATTGTCTTTAATTGTATTTCACCACGAGTGGCGAAGTACAACAGACCAGTCACGTGATAAATTGTCATTGACAGGAGTTTTTCTGTCTTATTAACCGAAAGCCTGAATAGTATTTATAGGGAAGTCAGATATCGAATTACCAGGAACGCAAGTAACAACACAGGAGGTAGATTAAATTTGCAAAACAACCACAGAAGGTTCGTTAACTCTACTGTGTTAGAATGGGATTTTTGGAAGCGGAATACAGTCCTTTGAACTGCATTGGTCCTATATTGAAGCTATAAAGATTTTCCAAGTTCCCTTCTACTATATCGTTACCATTTCTATAGATTAATAGTGTTTCCATTGTTGATATCCAATAGGTCTATAATATTTTGCAAAATGACAATAAAAATACAAACTTTGGAAAAAAACAAAAAAACATTTGCAATTTTACCGAAGCATGCCTTCATTTATCCCATTGCAAAGTAACGAAAATTAACTACGAAAAGTAACCTAACACAACCTAACCTATCCATGCACGCCGTCAAGAACATTGTTACGTCAGAATACAGTAAAAATCTTATAATAAATCCATTCACAATATATTGTCATTTTCACTGGAGATAGATAGGTCTATAGGCCTACGTAACAGAAAAATAGGTTTGTGAGGGAAATAAGAAAAAAGAGCCAACGTTCTTTAAAACGTTTTCTTTAAAACGTTTAGAGGCCTACGTTTTCCTCTGTAACTGCGTTTACCTGAGAAACTTCACTCTCACTATCAGGTTTCCAGTTCACAGCTAAATTAAAATTACATCTAACAGAAACAATCCTGTTTACAAGAAAATGGGTACAGAACAATCATGTTTTAGAAGACAAAGACTTTAGCGTAATAGACAGAGAACAGTATGTAATTGTAAAACCTCTTAGTTTTTGGTAAATTTACATCACTTTGCCACAGTCATTTCGGCAAAAGTAAATAAGATCCTTATCCGTAAATAGAAAAAACAGCAAAAGAGAGACATAATAGCCCTACATGTTAGACTAGCAATAAAGAAGCTAGAAATTTGCTGCTAAGGCAGTCATTTTTCTATTCAAGTCAGTTATTCCAAGTTGAAAATTATAAAGGATTGCAAAACGTAACTGACGATAGTAGTTCCCCAGAAACTTGACTCCTCTTCGTCAGATGTATTTAGTATATACGTTGAGTATTACTAATCTAATATTAGATCAATCCTGCTCACTCACTACGCAAAAGAAAATAAAATAAAGAATGAGTCCTTATGCTCTTGCTGGTGGATCCTAGTTTCCTGCTAATAATATAATTTTAACAGGTTTGTATGTTCATTATTCACTTCGTAATGTAGCATCAACGTTCAAAAGAATGTTACTTTGAATCTGAAATCAATACTTCAACAATTGTAGCACATTTTAAAGGAAAAACAATCAAAGCTTCTTTCGCCGCCAGCCCGGCCGCCATCTTGTGTTCATACACAGCTCATGGCCCGCCTACCGTGTGTCACGTGATCTTCCCCGGATGTTCTCTGCGAGTCTTCATGCACAGCGCGAGCGGCCGACGCACGCTGAGAAAACCGATAGCAAGAAAATGTTCTTTTCTCATTTCATTTTACTTCCTCAATTATAATGTAATAAAAATAATATACTTAACACAATAATCTACATAGAAAGGCACTATATTTCAGGTATATTTATACCTTTGCTTAGTTTAAGATTTGAGGCAAAACAGAAAAAGTTCAAAGAGTGGTTAATTGCGGTAAGGCGTTCTTACATAAATGCATTTCATGCTTGTTATTCCACACCAAATTCGAAGTTATATTTTTTGTATTACTTGCCTCTTTGTTGTCTATGGATAGATATCAAAATCAGAATCGGATGGAAAATAATTATTGAGGTTTTGGCTTATTCATATGTCAATTGAAAACGCTTTCCGATATTCTCAGGACGCAGACGAATATAAGAAAAAAAATATTATTACAGCAATATTCTAATGGTTTCAGCTGAGTAAACATTAAAATCGTTAAGTTTCAAGTACAAATTAAAAAATACGTTCATCATGGGAACAATTTTCCCAATACTCGACAAATTTTATGAATTTTCACTCCACTGACTTTTTACCATTAGAGGAAAAGTAATCGATTTTATTATTTAGAAACGATATTTCTAAATATATCACGTATCGATAAAATTTGTGTTCCTTGCTTAATCTTTTGGCGTACATTCTATGTTGAAACCATTTACCGTTCACGACTTTTCGTTAATTTGGAAATATGCTTGATGGCGGGCCGCTGTCACAGACTGTGCTGCCGTCAGCCATTTTGAGCCAGACTAAGGAAGTTCGTGCTTCGCAGGTGTTACCCGTTATCGTTCGTAGATTCCGATAAGAAGTTTCATAAAATAATCAAATATAATTGCTTGCTTCAGAAAAGAGTTGTAAATTATAAAAAGACTCACTAATTTGGTTCAGGGTTTATCGTAATTGTGACAAATTATATTAAGTTCTTACTTTGTTCAGTGCTACAAGCCAACCTTAGCCATTGTGTTGAGAAATTCGCTTAGTTTCTTCAAAGGTACTTGTCATCAACTGAAAAAAGTATCAAATTTAATTTTCAGTGATTCATTTACGCTAGATTTTAGTTCCTTATTTTGAAATGCTAAATAGACTCTACTCATGTGAAAACGCATGTAGGCCTACTTGTCTGACTGCATTTTAGAAGCAACCATTTTGACACAATGACAGTTTATTGTTTCCTGATATACGTTTTTCAATTTTTAGGAGAAAAGTACCGCCACCGAACCGTAGCGAAGTGTTCGTTATTCATATAATTGATTGTTTTTTTTTTTTAAATATTAAAGAGTAAATTTAGCAAGGTCTTTCTTATAACCAGATAATAGAGTCAAGATAAACATATATCTTTTCATAGAAGTGCATCCTTTTCCTTTTAACTTGATATTAATTAAGTTTAGAGCAGCCACTTTAAGTTGCTTATAGAAATAGATAGTAAGGCAGAACAAAGACGCAGCAGTTTCATATTTCGTAATATGCAGATTGTGCAAATCTTCGTGAGTCTTTTTCGTGAGACCATTCGTTATGTTAGATCTTCAGATAATATAGCCAAGGCAAGCAGCCACTTTCTTGATATACAATTCAGAATCTGACTGAACAGAACGAGTGCAAGCCTCATGACAACAATAGATCTTAATTCTTTCCCTATGAAGTTAGCACTCTAACTTATCTTTAGCCAGATTCTGCACTGGATTTTAAGATACACGGTCTATGAGTCCTACAAAAGTGAACGTGTTTCTTATGAATAAACCGAAGGACGACAGTAACGGCGAAAATCTTGGCAGGCTATTATTACGTGTCGCTACTTCAATTCTCAAAGTATGCGTTCCTGATAACTTGAAGTGAAGGTTCTCAATGAATGAATGAATGAATGCTCCTAGAAGATTTGTTAGATATTTTTATTTCATTTTCTTTATTTTTAATTACGTAAGAACACAAAGCATGTATTTTACGGAACGATCATGATTTCCCAAAAATTCATCATTTTCGTTTCATAAAGGATGACTACCTACTATATGGTAACCTGTTAAGAAAAAAGGTTGAAACTAACACCTATTTTTTCTAGTTCTTGAACTACTTGAAAAAAAATATAGGTCCTATAAATAAACTTTCTGCTCCAAATTGTTTATTTTCAAAGTAGCTATATGTAAAATAGTGTCTTTGAGGAAACAAGGACGTTTTTGTCCAATTAAAATGGTACACATTTTATTTGTTTCGGACGATTTATCTGCCTACGATAGGCCTACGGACGCACTGAAAATTAAAATACATTTAAAGTGCACAATATTTCCTGAAAAAAGTTCACAATATGTTCCAATTTTACCATGTTTTTAGTGCATAATATGAACATTTCGCAAACTTAATACGAACTACATACACACTATACATTTTAGTGCACAACATATAAACTTTTGGTGTGCTGATACCCAATTCATGCACAAAAAATTCACTTAATAGTGACAAATGTACTAAAAGTGATCTGAAAACGTGCTCTGGATAATGTGAGCTTAAGTAAATAAAAATCTAATGGGTAAGAAGCCAATAAAAAGACACCTTGACAATGCGTTCATATAAAGTTAATTTTTGGTGAAGTTTTTGTGTTCTTTTTGTGCCAGGAGGTTTTCAGTGTAGGTCTATGTGTAAAGAATTGTCATTTAAAAGGCTTACAAAGCTTTTTACAACAAAAATACGTTTCCTACCGAATTAACGAATTTTTTTTACGATACTAATATACGTTCTCTTGTGCCTAATGACAGACATTACCTTGCGCTAGCTATTTGAAAGAAAATAGCTATTTTAGGGGGAGAGGAATGTTTTTTTTTTAAATGTATTTGTTGTTCCAATGGTTTGTTCGTCAACGGATATTTGGGAACCAAACTCCATTCTGTCACTATGCCATGAAGCAGAGGCCAAGCAAGACCTTTCAATGTGCCTGAAGCTTCTATGCTGTCATTATGGTTATATTAAAGTTTTCCTTCCTTTAAAAGGGTAGGCCTAACTGTACTAGTAATCGTCCACTTGACTTTAACTTGAGTGCACCTTAACCTTAACCACAGATATAAGAAATCAATAAGGAAAAAGAAAACACACTGCGCAAATGCACAGAAAATAAAAGTACTGTACGCTTAAAGTTCACAACATGTCCCGAAAAAAAGTTCACATTATATTCCAGTTTTATCAGGTTTCTAGTGCATAACTTTTCGTGGTGAAATTAATATGAACTACGCCACATTTTTAGTGCACAACGAATGAACTTCTGGTGTGCTCATACCCAATTCATGCACTAAAGTTCACTTAATAATAGCAAATGTATCTGAAAATGTGTTCTGGACAGTGTAAACTTGAGTAAATATGAACTTAATGCATGCAAAAGTACTAATGCCAGCATTGAGCACACACAATTTTTCAGTAGGTTCACATAAAGTTCATATTAGTTATTTATATAAAATTCATTTTTGGTGAAGTTCTTGTGTGCTTTCTGTGCTAGAAAATTTTCACTCCAGATACGAAAATTAATGGACGACAAGGATGTCCAGAATACGATGAAAGATTTTGGAAAGAGATCCTTGATTTCTTTCGCAAATGTCGTACACAATTTTTAGGGGGGGAAAAAAGGATTAAAATTACATCTTCTTGGTGGGAGGGCTGCTAGAAAGTTACAACAACATTGAAAATTTCCTGGCACAAAAAGCACACAAAAGGTTAATCAAAAATGAACGTTATACGAACGCATGAGAACTTTATGTAAACCTACTTTAAAAAATGCTAGTTTTTCTGTGCACAAAGTGTACTTCTGTTGACATCTTATCCTTAGTGCATATTTTGCACACACAAGTTCATATTTACTAAAGTTCACATTATCCAAAGCACGTTTTCAGATCACTTTTAGTACATTTGTCACTATTAAGTGAACTTTTTGTGATGATTTGGGTATCAACGCACCAAAAGTTCATATTTTGTGAACTGAAATGGGATGTAATTCAATTTAATTTGACGAAAAGTTCATATATTACGCACTAAAAACGTTGTAAAACTGGAACATATTGTGAAAGTTTTTCGGGACATAATATGCACTTTATAAATGTACATTGATTTTCAGTGAACTCGGTTGTAACATGAGCGTTAAAGTACGAGTACTCGTACATTTTCTTCACTCATACGAGTACCTTGATTATTTTCTGAAGAACATGGTGAGAGATTCTATCAGAAAATAAAAGTGATGGAGAAGAGATACCAAGGAAAGTGGAGTGTTCACATAATGGCCGAGTACTGTTGGGTGTTGAAAAGAGACTGCACAAAAGAATACCAAAAAGATTTTTAAAAAGCGGAAGTTTGAAGAGCACTGTACTCTTGATTGTTCTCTGTAACGCAAGAGTATTTATTTTCTATTTTCCTTTATGTTATTCCGTTAGTTTGACGTCAATTGCTTATCTCTTATATTATGTTGTCAGAAAAATGAACACTGATTTTTTACTTTTTCGTGATTTGTGCGAAAACCTGGCGTCATACTAAGCCCTCGCCTCGCAGTGGAACACTAGTTACCGCCATCTATTCCTTTTGATCTCTAACACGTACAAAATATATAAAAATCTGATTTAAAACAGCACAAAATTCATTGCACCTCGCATATACAGCTGAAACTTACTGACTACGTATTTTGCCACTTTGAACAACAAAGGTGATAAAGGGGAGGTAAGGTGACCGAAATAAAGAAAACTGTATAATCACTTGGCCCGTCGTGACATTCGTACAATCATGTGTTCTGCGGCGCCACTTGTAGGCTCTATGAGTGGTTAGGTAAAAAATTTAAAGTAGTATCGCAAAGTTGATTTCGCTTCCGAGATTCAGACTAATAAACAGATCCCGTGGTCCAGGCGATAACGTTGAGGACTACGGATCGGCAATGAAGAGACTCGTGGGTTCGAGCCGCAATGACGGCAATCCTGATTGAGGTTTTCCCTGGATTTTTCTTCCCTTCGAGATGGTACCTTCAGACTAGGCTCTAGCCGACTCCTTTCCACATAATTTCCCTATACTGCTATCCCGGCCTGAGTGCGAGATGCCTAAAGGCCTTAAATAAATTCAAATTCTGGGCGTTGTGGTGGACCATGACCGTGGGCTAATCCTAAATGCTTCCTTTCCTTCTTCTTGTTGAGAAACCAAAGGAGTCAAATGAAGGAACCTTGAGAAGGACACTACAGAGGATGCATTTTGGACGCTGTACACTTTGTGAACATAGCGACATTTTTTATAATCATAAGTGCAAACAACAATGCAAACAACTGTGTATCGGGACGAGTTTTACGCACGATTGCTTTCCTTGGTAAGAAATACGGACGAAGCCGAAAGGTTACCGACCAGTGTGCAGGTCTTTCATTACAACTGTTAAGTAAATAATACGAACAAGAAGGATCGTCCTGAATACCCACATATCCTGTTTTAATGGCAGAATGCAGCTGCAATTGACATTACTAATGTACGTAAGATGAATAGTGCTCACCGTTGTTCCCTGGCTAGGATCACGTAATTTTGTAAAGTACGAAATGGCGTAGCTGACTTGTCAGTTAGTAGAACATCCAGGGATTCCGCCAGGTTGTGGGGAGATGAAGGTGAAGTGTAAGGAAGGGTGTAAGTGGAATAATGCACGCTTTCTATGGATTTTTGACCGGTTTGGGATATTCTCGAGAATTTGGGGAGTAAGACCTCCACAGGGGGTTTGTCAAAAGCACTGGTTGACCATGGATTCACATTCTGGAGGTCCTAGGTTCGATACCAGCGACCGACCATCCTGACAGGTATGATTGAGACGGAAAGAGTTAAAAAGCGAATCCAACTAATTGATAGAAGTATTCTGAGACAGAAAGAAGGTGCCAGAGGAATTGAACTGAGAAGAGTTAGTTCGTCTTGAGGACGTACCGCTTTCAGCTTGTCTTCAAAGTAGCTGATATCGTATCGTTAGGTAGGCAGATTCAAAACTTAAGGATCAATCGGTCGTAGCTCAGTTGTAGAAGGTTATGTTAGCATTCGGGAGGTTGTGGGTTCAATTCCAGCGGCCAACCAACATGACTGATGTTTTCCAATCTTTTCCGCAGTCACATGAAGCAAATTCTATTATGGTGCCTTCAACTTAGACCCTGACCGACACCTACCCGCATCCTTTCCCCTCCCCTGACGCGGCTTGAGCCTTAGATGCTTTCAAGTCGTAAATAAAGTTCAAGTTCAAACCTCACGGGCGACCATCCTGACTTAGATTTTCCAGGGTTCCCCTTTTAACGAAGCGAGTGCTGGAATGGTACTTAAGTAAGACCCTGACCGCTACCTTTCGCATTCTTTCCTTTACCATATCCTGGTCCGATTCAAAGATGCATAAAGAAATTATACTTCAATTGACCAAAGGCAAATTCAACCCGATCTTTTTTTAAAAAAAAAAAAAAAAAAAGAACAACAATACATCAGATCATTTATTGTAGTGCTTTTCTATCTTTTGTGCAAGAGCAGAACAGAATGGAGCACCACATATACAACGTCTACTAAGAATAGTGCTTTAAGATAAAACTTCCTTTGATTTTGCAACGATCCTCCAGCACAACTCAAGAAGACGCTTACCTAAAATAAATGTAAATTTTCTCCTGTAAATTTTCGTTTTAAAATTGTTGCTGCAAATAACAACGGCATGCCATGGATCTTATTAAACGAAAGCTCCCAAATACCACGAAAGAATAAACAAAGAAAGAAAGGAACGACTAACTTTATTGATACAATGGAGGGAACAAGGAACAAGATGCTAATCGCATGGGACTTCGTCTACGTCATACTTTCCTACCCACACCACCGGTTTTTACCGAGATCACTTTTGGCGCGATTGCTTTGGTCATCCCTCAATTCATAGGTGCCGCTAGTTTCTACACGAAACAATTGAGCGCCCATAAATTCATTTTATCTTATCTTACGAAACAATTGAACGCTACACAGATGGCTGGCGCGAAAGATGGGTAATGTATCCTGCGACCTACGCCAAAGGAGGCAAAAAAGGGCACAAGGAAAGAAGAAGAGCTCACGTGGACAGTCCTTAAGAGGGAGAGGGACTTGGCTACTGCAGCCTACAAAATAAGCTTTACATTTAACATGGATTTTAAACATTTCTAAGAATATCATGTTTTTATGTGCTTACTTCCAAAAAATGACACAATATACCCTTAAATACAATACATGGCATAGCAAAATTAAATAACTGAAGGCTTCATGACGTTTTTTTTCTTCTTAGAAATAAAGGATGTTTTAGTAGCCCATGTAACAACTTTCTTATCGAATTTTCCATTATAATAATCCTTAATTCTAAACAGAAAATAGCAGGCTTGGTTTTCAATTAAGTACCTTCATAGTTCCACGAAATATGTTGAAGGAGCTATCGAGTCATTTTTCGAAGGAACCACATGAAAATACGATATTCCTAGAAATATGTGAAAACCGATGTTAAATTGGACGCTTATTTCGCAGGCCACCGTAGCAAACTTCCTCTGAGGTTCCGGTAGGGAAGGAAATAAGGGACAAGAAATGCCGGTAGGATGCACTCCGTGTGTGAGAGTTTTCTCGGGGTTCTCTCGTTTCCTCCCACTTTCTTCATTCCAGCAACTCTTCCATCATCATCCATTTGGCGTGAACCAACGTTGCCTGAAGACCTTAAATAAAATCCAGTACAATAACTTTAACTTGATGCTTAAAAATATATTAGAATATATTTTGTCAGGTGTCGATTTCAGTGTTGTTCAATATTATTAATACAAGATTTCAGTTTTTCCCGCCTTGCACTTAGACAACCCAACAAATAATGTTGTAATTTGAGTTGCTGGACTTCAAGGATAAATTCAACGGAAAAGGGAATATAAAATCGATCACACCCACTTCCTAATCAAATACGAATCGGGGGCTGTCCGGGTTCCTAATTTAATGACATTTTAGTTCATGTACCTCCCAAGGCATGCAACACTGTGTGGCTGAATTTCAAGATACATATTACAAGGTTGTTTAGTGTTTATGTTTATAAGCACAGTGTTTAGTCGGTATAATATTCTGGAAATTTCAAGTAAATTAGGGTCTGTGGGACTATTATGAGGCCGCAGTGAAAATCTTGTTTAAATAAATAGTAAATAAATTGAAAAAGCAGTTTCACATGCTATTATTATCGAAAACTGGCAAACAATATGTATTGTTGCACTAAAAAATAGTTTCCCATTGCTATTTTTACCATGTATTGCTATGTTTATTAAATATATATATTTGTTAATCGTTAAAAAGAACTGCTCTTGAGATGTTATTGTAAGAATGTATCGAATAATTATGAATGCTACAACTACCAACATAAACCACTAGTTAAGAGTACAGACGTTTATTTTAATAGCCTGTACCAAGATGCTTTTGTAGTACTGAACTATCTTAAGTAGTACGCAAATCTGAAGAAGGTAGTGGGTACTCCTTCTCATGATATAGGATGTAAACATCAGATACTTCGAACGAATATCAACGATGGGAAACTTGATTCTCGTACGGGGAGATAAGAAGATGGCGGTTGTTTTAATGTTCAACAAACAATTAGTGTCGTGAAAAATAGTGTTTTCTTTTTTGTTGAAGATCAGTGCTACATCCTTCCTAATCATAGAAATTTTACAACCACAGTGCTAATCAGATTATAAGGTAAAAGAGTTCCATTATTAAACAGGCAAAAGATGTAAAACAAGTTTTAAAAACATCTTTTGGCCTCAACGGTTCGTAGGCCTAATACAGTCCTAGATAAACAACTGAATAACTAGGAACTGGAAGAAATCTGTTGTGGTGCTTAATTCAGTGTAGTGGGGTTTTAATTTTTTTTTTTTTTTTTAGTTCTAATTGTTGATCTTCTTACTCAGTGTTTATAGTGATTCTAAAAGGTCTATTGTGCCTAAACTTTCACAATCTGCGTCACCCCGACCGGTAAAAACTACAAATAACAAAGATGATCACGGAACATCTTCCAAGAATAACTTAGATCCTTCTTCCGTCAAGGGTATTGATAAAAACTCAGACTTAGGAATAAACAAAGAGTCATACAAACAAAGTCAAGACAAAGGCCTCCCACGCGGAAAATGAACTAATGATCTCAGAAAATAAAATAAAACCCATCCTTTTCAAAATGTAAATTCTCAAAAACTTAGATCCAATAATGAGATCTGTGACCAAAAAAAGAGCACCCTTGTACAATCAAAATGATGCTCCTACAGAAGCAAGGATAGATAACACGGGGAAAAAGAATGAGTCAAAAGAAGACCTCAAATCTCAGACTAAGCAACCTACTCAAAATAATGTCTTCTTAAATCCGGTATCAGATGAAGGAGTCTGTCAATCTGATGACTCTCTTCACGACCTCATCTCCCAAAACCAAAGAGCCCGTATGAGCTTAAATGACTCCATTCATGAATCAGAAATGCCAAAAAGTGTTGAAAAAACAACAGGAATAGGTAGTCCTATCGCTACCCACTCCTTTACCGGAAATTAAACGATTTCCAAAAGGTTACCAAGGTGAATGTATTGTAATTGCAACAGGTAAAAACTCCAACATCACAGGCAAAAACCGTCCGTATGCATTTAAGCAATAATCTTCGTAAACTAATGTGAAACTAAAACATCTTTCAATTATTGGAAAAACAATAGTATCAGAATAACATTCGAGAACAGCTCCATAGCCAACTCTTTTATCAATAATCAATATCTGTTGGATACCTTAGACTTCTCAATTCGTATTCCCCAATCTCTGGTTTACAGACACGGTCTAGTTTATGGTATTGAATTAGATATGACAGAGGAAGACATCATGGCCGGAATAGACCATGCATATGGGGTAGTCAAAGCATTTCGAATGACTAAGGAGGTAAAAGCTCCCGACCAAACCATGACCAGGGTTCCGACTAAACTATATAGTACATTTAGTCTTTCCAAAAAGTACACTCCTCACAGACATTTACATCCACCTTGAACACTTGATAGCGAGACCTAAAGTGAAATCAGTAGTACAATGCAGACAATGCTACAGGTACCATCCAACACATTTATGTAAAGGCAAATCTACATATCCCAGGCGTGGGAAACCGGATCACCCTCAACCCTGCTCAGAATCCTCTCACTGTATAAATTGCAAACTAAACCACTCCGCGTTAGAACCGAAATGTCCTTATCGTGAAGTCCGCCGTGAGACTGAGAGAGAGGTTGCCCTTTATGGGACTCTAAAACGCATCTCTCATAATTTTCCTCAACTTGTACCTAATATCACCAAAGGTAGAATTTCCATAACGGAATGACCTCCCTTAGTGGAACCGAATAATCACAGCGTTCAGTCTCCCCAATCAGGGTCTCCACTTGCTAATAACCCTAGTCTCTCAAACGGACAACAACAACCGAATTAACTCTCAAAGAAACCGAATGGATACATAGGATGTTGGAAATCATTCCCCCCAAAATCTCACCCTAGTTATGCTCATAAAGAACAGAATATGCCCTCCAATTCTCGCCCTTACTCCATAGACTTAGCACCTGACAAGAATAATCTCAAATATAACTCTTCGAATCCTCCAAACATCCCTCAAGCCACTTACAACAACAATAATGTCAATCAAGCCAACTCAGAACCCTATCAACAAGCTTCTACTACAACTGAGGCCCCTGTAGGTCCTCCAATACTGTCTCCTAATCTACCTAAACCATCTGAGAGCATGACAAAATTGAAATCTAGTTTTATAAATCAAAAGGAGCTTCTAATCCAACTTTTAAAATAAGTGGCAAAACTTCAGAACATGGTATTCATATACTCCTCCCTCTCGGAATTGCAAGACATACTAGAAACTAGTCAATCCTTGACTCTACAGGGTCTAGAAACGATTCAAGAGATGAAAAGGATTGACAGTGTGAAATGCAAACCTAACAAAAAATAAATAAATAAAACTTTTTAGTCACCTAAATTATCAGTGGTACTTTTTAGTCACCTAGCTCTAACCAACTGTTATCTATAAATTTAAATTATGGGTAATATTGTACAATGGAACATTCAACATTACTGTCCTAAAAATTTACATTTACTAAATTTATTAGCTGAAGATAAACCCACTTCTATATGTTTAACTGAACTACATTTGAAATCAAGTGATAATTTATTTATTAAAAGTTACAATTTCCACCCAGCCAAATGAAAGGACGTAACAATCAACTCAGCTATCTTAACACATGAAACAATCCCTATTCAAGCTATTAACATAAACACAAACATCACTCTCATAAAATACTTCGAAATTTCAACAGTCAAATTGAAATTTGCTAACACTTTATGTTCTATTTATAATGTATACATACCTTCCCATCCCATTGCTCGAACCATAACCTCCTTCGATTTAGATGAACTTAGCCAACAAATTTTTGACCCTGCAATCATTACGGGCGACTTCAACGCACATCTTCAACTCCTTGGCGATTAATACTCTGACCACATAGGAGAAAGTTTTGTAGACTGGGCAGACAAAAATAATTTCAATTTCTTAAACACAGGAAAAAAGACTCATTTCCCACAAAACGGAAATAACCCATCTGTCCTAGACTGGACTATAACATCTAACCAATTAGCTACAAAAATAGAATGGGACACACTAGAAGACTTGGACACAAGTGACCACGCTCCATGTATAATTTTCGATCAACTTATAAATCCAAACACTCATCATGTAATCTCTATCAGAAAATGGAATGAAAATAAAATCAATTGGGAAATATTCAGGGATATATTAGAAGTTTCTCTCCTCTCTCTAAAACCAAATCCTGTCTCATATGAAAATTTCATAGAACAAGTCACCCAAGCATTAAACTTAACAGGATTGAGAATTAGCAAAAAAAAAAGAAAAAGAAAGAATCTCCGACTTTACATTGGTGGAATGAAGAATGCGAAAAAGCCAAAAACAATAGAGCTTCAGCAAAGAAGAAAATTAGACCTCTTTTAGAAAATTAGACCTTAGACTATCCTATGACAAATCTAACATAGTTATATTTACAAAAAACAACATTCCTTTGAATTTACGGCATAATAAATTAACAAACATAAAAATAACTGAACAGGTAAAATATTTATGAATCCCATTCACACACAATCTAAACTGGAAACCATTAATGGAACAAACTTGTAGAAAAGCAGATAAATTTCACAATCTGTGTAAAGCCCTGGCTACCACCAAATGGGGAGGAGGGCCACAAAGTTTATTACTGTTATATAAATCCCTATTTCGAAATAGCTTAGATTATATGTTTAATTCTTGTAATAATCTTTCGGAAAAGTCACTAGAAAAACTTGAAATCATGCAGCGAAAAATTCTCAGGAGATGTTTAGGCGTTATGAATAGCACACCGAACCTATTCGTTTATTCTGAAGCTGGAGAATATCCCATTCGCTTCAGAAAAGATTACATCATTTTAAAAACAATCTTAAAAGATGAATCAAACCATGAACATATCTCACATACTCATTCAAATATCATTATGGAACAAATTTATATCCAAAGAAGACGTAAACATGAAAAACAACCTCCTTGGTGTAACTATTATCAGGCAATATCTGAAGAATTACAACAGTTAATAACCACCAGAACCCCCCCCCCCCAATTTTCTCACTTCAGTTCAGTTCTTCCCCTCGTATTGAAACCTCCATCTATTTTTAAAAATATGTAAGAATACTATGAAAGATAGGAAGGCTACTATCATATTTACACGGACGGTTCCTATCAAAGAAATGGCACAGGAGCTGCTTTTTATGATCCTAACTCCAAAACATATGAAACCATTCATCTCCCAAACAACCCACCAATATTTTTAGCAGAAATCTATGCAATATATTTAGCCTTGAAACATAGTTTAAAAATTCAGGCCCAAAAAATACTAATACTGTCCGACTCTCAATCGGCTATTACCGCTCTACATACTCCGGAGCAAAAATTATTCAAAAGTTCTCCTCATATTATTAACACTTTATATGCTTATAATAACCTCAAAAAATTAGGGAAATTGGTCCATAGGGTCTATAACCTGGATTCCTGGTCACTTATTTAGTACAATTAATATTATAGTAGACACATATGCACGATCTGCTACCTTAAATAGGATATCACAGAAATTAAATTAAGTTGGAAAGACTTATTACCCGTAATAAACGAAATAGTAATAAAAAAATGGAAACATTGGATTCAAAACAAACCTCAGTGGGTTTTATAAAAATACAGACCCCATGTCAACATCAATTTACACCTTCCATGGTTCTCAAAAATGAAAGGAAATCGCCTTTCAATTATCACACAAATCAGAATAAGATCACAACATACCATGACAAGAGCGCACCTCAACACAATTCAAATAGTAGATTCACCATACTGCGACTGCCTCACAAATCAAACAATAGAAGATTTAAATCATATTTTCTTCTCGTATAAAAAATACATCAAAGAAAGATTTTTTTTTCTAAAACTCCTGGCAAAAACAAAACATCAAGCTCCTTTTTCTATTAACTCTCTAGTAGCTAACCCTTCACAAAAATTAGGATACTTCATTATATCCTTCCTAAGAAAAATAAAACGATATCTATAAGAATGAGTAACGAGTAACATGAGTCTTCCTCCGACATTAAAAATCAATAAAAGGATCTTATAATTAGAATCAGCTTCAAGAATTTAAAAAAGAAAAAGCAAAAAGACATCTATCTTTGAGCTAAACTTTTCCCCTAATATTTACTTAAACTTAACAAGATGAATGAACAAACTATGTCTCATTATTGGTACTGAAGACATGAGAATTCATACTCCAATTATTTAGTCTTAAACAAGTCATTTATTACCATCATATGTCCTAAGTTAACGTAGAAAAAATAACATACAAAAAATAATAATAAAATAAATAGAACTAAAACATGGAAAAAGTCACGGAATCTCTAGAAGAAAGACTCACCTACAAATTCCCTCCACTAACATTTCTTAGCAATTAACCTATGCATACAAAAAAGTGGAAAAAGTCACGGAATTCTAAAGACGCATGAGAATTCATACAAAGCGGAATTAAGTGGAAAAAGTTACGGAATTCTTAAAAAAAACACACACACACATGAGAATTCATATTAACTTTGAATACAAAAAGATATTCTTCAGAACCACCTTATGTTACTGAATTAAAAGGAAGGACTATCAATAAACAAACTCGCGCGTGTATATAGGGAAATAATCATTCTCAAAAATATACAGCCGTCATCTCAACACAAGAATAAGAACAAGATTCTAGTACTTATTACATATACTCCTGGACTAGACATAAGATTCTGAATGTATAACACGATCGTGTTGAACGTATGACATAAAGAACAACTAAGCATCCATTCGAATATACCGAACTGTAAACATAAACAAGACACAACAATAGAAAGATACAATTCGAATACCCGAAGATGTTGATAACAAAAAGCATAACGTAACTAATAGTACAAAAGAAAGAATGGACAAATACACATTATCCAGATGATACATAATTATGCCTTACGGCAATCACCCCGGTTTTTTTAAAAAAAGAAAATATATATATATATATATCCACCGTTGTTCCACACTTGTTCCACCGCTCCTGCCATTGATGGAAACAACGTTGAAAGTCCTGTTTTGGTATCTTCCGAAGCTCAGCTGTCTAGTTGGTTTTGATGTCTTCGACGGTGGCAAAAATGTTACCTTTGAGGCCCTTTTTGATCTTGGGGAAGAGCCAGAAATCCCCCGGTTCTAAATCCGATGAGTAGGGAGGCTGGCAGAGGAGCGGAATGTTCGTTTCTGCTAGTCATGTTCCCACAACAAGCGATGTGTGGTCAAGCTGAGTCGTGTCAAGGCGTGCCGGGATTGGCCCACTTCAATATGTATACTAAACCTTGCTACGAAGGCGTTGCCCACTCTCGCGCTGGCGCAGAGTTCCTTGAACTATAAGTAACCCTGACTAGGGTTTGTTTCGAAATTGCTAGCTTGGTGGTTAACATGTCAGAAAGCTGATCCACAGGTCGCAGGATCGATTCCTAGGGTGGCTACTTTGACATAAAAAAACATAAGATATATTTAAATATTTGATTTAGAAATTTATTGCATATACTAACGTCACTTTCCCCAGTTGAAGTTTCATTATCACATTGCCAATGTGGAATTTCTTGCGATGGAATAGCATCTGCACGAAGTCTCTTCTTTGGAGGTAAGCCAAGTAATTCACTTTTTAGGTCTCTCTCATAATCACCCGGCAACAAGTGCTTCGAACAAATACGGATGTTATTTACATTAATTTTGTCAGCCCACTTGAACTAAGAAATCCAATCTTGTTGAATAACTTTTTTTTTTTAAACTTATGATAGAACTACGTTTTACGTCCATAATTACAACAAAGTGCAACAGCACAATTACTATTATTCTTACTCATTTTTTAAACATAATGTTGTAAATGCCTTGTTTACATTACTAACATTTTACCATGGTGAAACTTATGGGTAAAACTAACTTGCGTTCACACTACCGAACTTAACTTGGTTATCGTGCTTGTACTACCATTATCTGTAAAGAAATAGGTTGAGGTTTCCGTGGTTGAGTAAAGAATCTGCTTGTTAGACGGGAGAGGATTAAATTATAAAAAATGAACACAAATGAATTAATTGTAGCGTCGGATTTTGTAGATTAATTCTGCCATCATTCTTTTTAGGTAGATTTCGAAGAAAATATACCTATTGAGATCGGTACGATATGAAAGTGTATATTTATATATATATATATATATATATATATATATATATTTTAACACGCTAGCGGCCATAATTTTGAAGATATTTGAACCAAATTTTTATATGTTGTTTCTAGGCTTAATAGCTCGGTTATGTTCGTTAATGAGCAAAATCGGTCGCCATCTTGGATCCAAAATGGCCGCCGAACCCATTGTTGTATAGAATACACAGCCTAAACCGCTGGGGCTATTGAAATCAAATTTGGCATAAAGGTACAACATCACTTTTTGATTATGAAAATGTTACCTAATGAGTTCAAAGACGCCATCTTGGATCCAAAATGGCGGACCTAAAAATCCATTTTTAAAACCGTTTGAGCTAGAGATACGAAATTTGGCATAAAGGTGCATTATGACGAGTAGCTTAGGGAAATATCACAACATTTGGGAAAAGTCGCCATCTTGGATCCAAAATGACCGTCCAAAATCCCATTTTGCACACCGTTTGAGCTGGATAAATGAAATTTTACTTGAAGTTGTACTATCACAAGTAGGTCACGACAAAATAAGAAAACTTTCAAAAAGTCGTCAACTTTGATCCAAAATGGCCGCCCCAAAAACCCAATTTCCAAATCATTGAAGGTAGAGAAACGAAATTTTCAATGAAGGTGTATGACCAAGAGTAGGTTACAATAAATGGGGCAA
>JAGDQP010030218.1:2374-15105 GCA_022664845.1 Lepisma saccharinum | reverse complement strand
TGTGTGTGTGTGTGTGTTTACAAGTTGTAGAAAGCAAAGTAGGATAATTTCGTGACAGGATGAAATGTCACTAATCCCTAGCAGTACCTTCAGGATTATCCAGGGATTCTCAGCCACGTTTGGGCGCAATATTTAACCGCTAGTATTTACATAGCACGTTTCATAGGCGAAAGAGACTGTGACAATTTTTAAAAATTTTCATATTTCGAATAAAATTGTGAACGTTTCCGAGAAAAAGGTGAAAATACTGCACTCTTCGCGGTAGGAACCAGAGAACAAGAGAGGGCCTCGTAAGTCTACCAGTGATGTCGATAAGTTTAAATAATTGCGTCTTCATGTAAAAAATTAATTTAAAATGTTAAGAGGAGCTGTTACAAGGTAATTTGGACTACTTGCAAAAGCATCTGTAATACCTGCCGACAAAAGTGGTGTGAAAATTACAGTGTGTCAGCCCAAGGTGAGCTGGAAGAAGTGAGTGAGAGTTAGACTCTTTGTTAAGTGTAGGAATTTGATATTAATGATATTTTTATGAATGATTGAGTTGTGAAAGCTCCTCAAACAGTATATAATGTTATCATAGTAGTGAGAAGTGAGGCCAAATGTATTTAGATCCGCAACCTGACGTTTTGGAAACAAAAGTTGTATATATATATCCCAGCTTCCACAGTACGACTCAGTACAAAGTGTACTCGTCCTGCAGGCTATTAAGTCCGAGAGTGGTGAACACAGGTCGGAGTGAACTGAACTGTACAAGGCTATTCTTGATAGATGCATACTTCGTAATAAGGTTTGTTTACGTGTATCAAGGGGGTATATGCGATGGTAATAAGAAAGATTGCCATGTTTTCATTTTGCTAAATGCTTTGTGGTGGCGGCCCGTAGAATTGCAGCCCGGATATTGGTAGTGTATCAGACTGGATACATCAGGGTCACTTCAACGTGTAGACAAGGATACCGCGTTAAGTGATAGCCCGTAGAATTGTGATACCAATACTACGGAGTATCACGAAAGTCGGGATCCATTGGGATTGGAAGTACGTAGGAGAGCAGTCGAAAGAAAACATGACAGTAGGACCATCCTAACAGTGACGGCCCATAGAATTGCAGTGCAAAGATTGGTCTGCTACAAGAAAAATCGTTGGAACAAGCACTACAAGGGCCGGAGTGTGCATATTGGATTTGTGTGGCAATATGCAACCGTAGATGGGACATATTTGAAGATGACAGTACACAATAACGTGAAATAGGTCATGTGAAAATGGTTTCGAGTGTCTAAACATAACTAAACAGCTAAGGTATAGGAAATAAATGGCTAGATGAACTGCAACACAAACACAATATTATTTTTAAAGAGATCTGCGTTGCCATATTGATGTAAAGAAATTGTTAGTGTTAGATAGCAGTTAATGTATGTTTTAGACAGCAGTGAATGTTAATGTTTTAGGCAGCAGTGACATAATGACCAGTTAATGTATTACTGCGCTGTAAAGTAGTTCAATACATCATCGCCAGACAATGAGGTGACAACCTGTTTTCTTTCGCTAGATTGTTGAATTTTACGCAAAATCGCACAGTAATGCCGAATATGCGGACGAAGGATAGTGGTAAACTTATTTGTTTATAATCACTCACTACTACTAATTTGTTACATTACAAAGCACCGCCAGACTTTATTTTTTTCCGATTTGAGTTACAAAGTACCTTTCGTATTCATCCACCCTCTACGTTATGATCAACTTTTCCACCACGTGAAGTAGTTCAACGTTCAGCTGTTCTTTCTTCCTATTGAACACACTTCTCATTGTTTTTTCCTTTAGGTAAGATAAGATAAAATGAATGGCCGGTAACTCCTTTAGGTATATGATTCAAAATCAGGGGGTAATATGAGCCCAAGGACACATACTGCATTTTACATGTCATTTGGCCTCACATCACTCCTTATTTGTACATCAGACTCTGCACTGGCACGTCCAAAATCTACTATTTCCAGCCGCCTATGTTGGGCAATTCCTCATCTAACTAGATATATGTCCAAAGGCCACAAATTGTATGTATTCGAATGCTATACAAGAGGAGCGGTTATGTATAGAATGAAGTATAATGCACAGGGAAAACCCTTTGTCATAACCCTTCAGAAAAATGCTTTCACTAGTTACGTGAGCATTGCCCAACAAATGTTATTTTTTAAACATTTTTTAGAACAAAAGTTATTACATTATAAAGGGACAGTTTTCTGCCGATAGCTATTCAAAAGTTCACTAGTTTTGAATAGCTATCGACAGAAAACTGCCCCTCAGAAAACTATATGTATATATATATACATTCGCATTCCGGTAGTCTATGCGAGTAGAGATTTTCAATCTGGGGGGAGTGTAAAGTCAAAATCCAGAGTGTGTAATTGCATTTTTGCACAGTTTCTATAGATTTTTTACTACAAAAAAATTAAGCTTGAGGGTGTTCTCGAGAATGTGGGAGTGTTGCCCCACAGGAGGGTCTGCTGGAATCATTGTATGGGAGAAGTTGCTAAATTGATATACTCCATCTTCCTGCAATACCTTCTTTGAAGTGCTGTAATTTATGCCGTTGACACCTAAAGAAATAACGCAAAATTAAAACAACAGAAATAGCTTAAAAGTAATTCTCAATCCCTTTTTGTTTCTTTGTAGTGGATTCCCGCACAACACTAACGTATGAGTTGGCAACAAAGTGGGTCTGACAAGAAACAACAAGATACTGGTCTGTCCCACCGAGACGAAATATCATTTCCATGCTTTTCGGAAGCCGGGTTTGGCATTCATCCAGTGAACTCATTATCTTGGCATTGATCCAAGAAGCCATTTTACAAGCATTTCCCCGTTCTCTCCAACCAGCACAGCGTCATAAGTTGAGATGGAATAGGTCATATATCTATAAATATAAACTTTTCAGTGTTTGAGACTAAAATACATAAATCTTAAAGTGCCTCACTATCTACGCTGCGTATGTGTGTGAGAGAGTATTCATTTTTTGTAGATACTGTACAAATAGCAACAATGAAATTTGGAAAAGTGGCTCTAATAATACTTGTAAACCTGTATCAAATGAACTACCTGACATTTTTACATTGTTTATTTTAACTAAAATATTAGAATACCTTTATTTGATGACGCCTACGCCATTACGGGTATTCTAATTTCTCAGCTAAAATAAACAATGTAAAAATATCATGCAGTTCATTCGATACACATTCACAAATGTGTAGGCCGCTTTCCAAAATTTTATTATGGTGGTCATTGTCCAATATCTACACAAATATGAAAACTCTTATATAGATATGAAGGTAGGTACTGAGGTCTCTTAAGTCGAATTCTTCTTTTAGGGCTCATTTTCATGAAAGCTTGCGTGGCTTGCGATTTGGGTGAATAGCCAATTAAAACACGAATGCGTTACTTGCAATGATATGCACAATATGTTTTTTGTTTCTATAATGCTTTTATAAGTGCTTTTAGTAATTAATTAATTTACATGTCATACATTTCAAATAAATGAGACATAACTGCATTAAAAATTGCCTCCTTTTGTTTCAGGTTCAACAACTGATCCAAAGCAAATTTCTTCTCGGATCGTATTTCTTTGGGTCTACATACTGGGTGTGTTGATTTTTTCATTTTATACATCCAGTATTGTTTCATCTCTCCTACTGGCACCACCAAAGACAATTACTACGTTGCAAGACCTTACGGATAGTTCACTGGATATAGGAATAGAAGATATTATATACAACAAAGATTATTTTGCTGTTAGTATCAATACTTGCAATAGTCCCTGCAAATGTGAAATAACTTTCTTATATTGCATATGCACTTACTACTTATTAATACTGAATGTCCACTTTACTAGAGGTAGTCATGCATGCATCCAGAAGTTCGTTTCGAGGGTCCAAGGTGTGTCTAGACATGAAATGTAAATAAAACATAGTATCTGATTGTGTCTAAATTTGTAAGATTTTTACCAAATAAATATCGTTTTCGGAGAGTCTGGGTCCCACGGAACCCCTAAATACATCTATGGAGACAACAGAATCTTCATACGTTTGATACAACGTCCTCGATAGACAGTGCAAGAGGACTGTGCTTGATACGGTAATTCGCATATGATGCAATAACTTACACACAGTCTACTACTGAAATGGACACGAAATATATATACTTTATGAGCTGTGAAGCTTTTTCTGTAATTCTTTTCCGAATTGAATTATACACTTCTATGCAAATCAGAAAAATAACTTTTAATTAGCGATAAATCAATATGCTTGATTCGCTCATTAAATTCTGAAAGTCGGAATACTTTCTCCATTAATTTGTTCGCTTTCTTTCTAAAATAAAGAGAAATACTTAGCTCGGAGATCTGGCCAGAAGTTTACATGAAAAAAGCCTTCTCCCCCCAAAATATATATAATTCATATAAAACTAAGTACTAATTTGCTGACAATATACAAAAGATTTCACACAAGAAGATACAATACAGAAGATGAAACGTATCCGGAATTTAACGTAATACTTAGCTTAGAAAAGCAACACGTTACGTAAGGTCCCGCTAGATTATACAGAAAATGCATTTCCTCAGAAGATACAATTACCCCAAAATTGTAATATTGTAGTTAGCATAGAAAAGGCTTTTCTTGAGAGGATAAAAATTTATAGGACTCTGAATAATATTGAAATTTTCCTGGTAATCAGTGTAAATTTCAATCCTCTATAGACACAACGATCTTTGGCCACTGAACACCAACAGAAGATAAAAATAAATTTACATTTTAACTTCCGAAGAATCTCGACTATTTGTCTCATCATACTCCAGGACGGAAGAACATAACTCATTTTTATTTAGAACATAACTCCAGAAGGTAAAAAAAACGCTTCAAAAACATCGTCAACACTGTCAAATACCATTTATGACTTTTCCTCGTACTACGAAAGGCCAAGAGGTTCCTTGCAGTGTTGCCAACTAAATTATTTTATCACTAAAGAATTTATAGCTATTAAAGAACCACACTTTATCATATATAGAGCTTTAGAGCTATATAGAACTATAGAGCTCTGCGGTCAAAACACGAAGCAAGAAATGGATAAATATTTTTAAATTGTTGTTTAGTACTTTATAATTCTTAGTTTTGACAACATTGATTTAGACTAGTGATTGGAAGTGCTTCTATGATTTCTCCTTTATCTAACTCATGAGCATCTACTGCATTTACATTGAATGCTTGCCTCGGTGAAGTCCTTTGAAGTTCACTTTATACTTTATTTTTGGGAAGAAGGATGCGCTGCAGTGTATTGTACATAGCACCAGTCGATCGGGAAAACCTAAAAGCATAGGGATAGCAAATCTCGTGCAAATCGGTTGTGAAATAACAATGTTACGAGTGTTTAAGTGAACCATCTGTACTAGTGGAATATAATCATATAGGAGACATCGCCAACATGTCCATGTGTTTTGTATTACTCAGTTGGCTGCATCGAGTACTCAGAGAATTACTGACACACATAATTTCCAATCAGAAGATAATGGTTATGCTTCGCTGAGCCTAAGCCCTCTCCCGGCCTTGGTTTTGGGAATTTTTCTGTGAAAGTTTGTAACAAACTTTTTTGGTCCTTCCTTAATCCACTGACGAAAGCACAATGCTCTGCTTTATATCCTTTTCTCTATTTCGAGGGACCAACGAGATGGGTCCTTCACTGAACTGTTTTTTTGTATAATTTTTACAGATACTGCGGGTAATATTGAATTAATTAATATTATATTATAGTTCAGCGACGAGCGGAAAATTTAATATATATATATATATATATATATATATATATATAGTTTCTTTTCCTTCTCTCTAAACAAATATATACAATTATTTTTGTCAATGAAAGTTAATGCAATCAGAATATCAGTTCTTAAAATGGAAAAAGTAATTTGTAATGATTGCGGCAAATCTATTTCAAAAACTAATATAAACAAACACATTAAACACAGTGACGAACCAAGCGCAAAGAAACAAAAGTTTAGTGAGAAATGTGTGAGCAGTGCATTTAATAAAATATTAAAAGATTATGTACTCCCTGCAATAGGTGAAGATGAACATTGTTGTGATACTGTTTCTTTTTTAAATATTATTCAAGATGATGTTTAGATACAATAAAAAGTGATTTACGGTGTAGAAGTACATAATGCTTTGAAGGTGAACTTCACTCTCTCATCAACGTCTCTTCATCCAAATACTAATGAAGAAATAAAATTTCACGTGGCATCGGGCAATCAAATATTCTTCATATGTGACGGGTTACAGGAGAAATAGAACAAATCTTTACAAACTTAGCTTCACAATAAGAACAACATGCAACAAGAAAGTCAGGTTGGAGTTTAAGTGAGAAACCATTGCATGTGATAAAAACGTCAGTGACTGAACTAAAGCCCTTCTCAGCTTCAGCTTATATTGAATTACCACAATGGGTGGTTAATAAGAAACCAGTGATCAATATCCAAAATAGTGACGAGAAATGCTTCTTGTGGTGCATTGCAGCAGCGTTATACCCTGTTGATAGTAACCCTTGTTGTGTATCTAATTATGAGCGATATGAAAATGCATTGATGGAAGCAATGTGTGATATAAGCTTCCCAGTGGCATTATCGCACATTAGTAAATATGATCGACAATATAATGATCTGCATCCCAGCAATAAGATAAGTATTAATGTATATTATTTTGATAAAACTGATTCAATATTCCCTTTACATATAAGTGAAATGGCATTCAATACTAAGCAAATTGATCTTTTGTATGTAACAAATGAATCAACAACACAATACTATCTGATTACAAATCGTAGTAGATTAGTGAGGAGTCAAACTACTAAAGATGAACACAAATATTATTATTGTAAGCGATGTCTATTGCATTTTAACACTGAAGGTAAGCTATTCGAGCACATTGACTATTGTAAGAGGTTTGAACCCACAAGAACATTTATACCAAAATATTACATTAAAAAAAACTAAGTTCATTGCTGGAAAGTGATGTCATCATCATTGCTGACTTTGAGTGCTTTCTCAAACCAATCAGTATTTGTTCTCGCAATCCCAGTACATCATATACAGATAAGATTAAACCCCACGAGTCATGCAGTTTTGGTTACTTAATTTGTTGGCGCCATGCTACACCATCGAAGCCAGTTATATACAGATATAGCAACGCTGCTGAAAAATTTCTCTATTAAATGGAAAACGAATTGGTTAATATTGTTTATAAGTTATCAATTACACAACCTCTCTCACCCCTATAAATGAAATTCCTCCAAAAGGTACACTCATGCTCAAAAAATTTTTCGCATGTCTTTATTTGACAGTTTTTGACAAATAATATTTTTCTCCTTGAATTCTGGCGTTTGCTTAATTGTTAAACATGTGAAGTATATAAAGACGAATATTTCCTGAAATTTTGTCACAAAAATATTAATAAATAATGAAATTATAACGAAAAAACAGAAACATGAAAAAATGATCGAAAAAGATTAAGTCCAAAAGTGAGAGATTTGGCAACATAGGGAAATTGACGGGGAAATTCAGAGGAAAGAAGGGATATTTCTCTTGGCTCTATGAAACTGTATATCTTTAGTATCACCAGCAACTGAGATTACGGGCAATGTTCTTTTAAATAAAACATTATACAAACAAAAGTTACAGATACAACATATGCATTGCATAATCATGTAGCATAAGTTATTATGTCCACGAGAAGGGGAGAAGAAAGACATAATATTGGTCTGAAATTTCGAAGTGAAGACTGTCATTCAATGCTGTGCTAATAAACGCTGATGAAACTATAATAGAGTAGCGCCTTCTGTGGCGTAGTGGTTAAGCTCGCCGATCGCGGAACTAAGGGTTATCAGTTCAAGTCGCCTCTCCGCCCTGAATATTTTTTTTTCCGGAATGCAAAACGGCGTGATTAACTTACTTAAATTATATTATCCATAGTATTAACTAACTGTTGAGAGGACGATTTTTATTACGTTACGATTGAGGGGAAAATCGTCAGAAAAGCGAACCTATTGGCTGCTAATTTATCTTCATTTTCGGCAAATTATACAGTATCTTTAGTAGCTTGTGGAGAACCATATTTAAAATTGGCAACATGACTCATACCGTCTTGAAGCACACAAAAATTCTCAAACGATAAGACTTGGGTGGACTTGTGCGAGAAAGCATTTTCCACAGTTGATTGATTCGCTGCCTGGCTGACAACACAAGCTGATAATCTGTGACGTAATGTTTAGCGCTGACGCCCACACGAAAGGCTCAAAGCTAATAGCAGTCAATTCCTGTATCTGCATTGAAATTACGATTAGGTATGAATCCCTGTAAACGCATTTAAATTTTTTATTTGCTAAATCGATTTTTATTTTGTATTATTATTTAGTTCTCATGTTTTAGTTTTGAATGAGCTTGTATATTTTTAAGTGCATTTTTTGTTTTGTTTCCTCCATTTAGAAAATTACACGGCATAAATGAATCTTGTGCACATGAGATTTCAATAAAATACCAAATTATACTTTATCAGTTACTAGCTGATTTGCCCGCCCGTTGGTGCGGGGTGAATAAAATATGTTCGCAACAGTGATTGGGACTGTCACCAATACTCACTTTCCCGTGGTGTACTACGCCCCTAACTTTGGGAGTTTTGGGGGGATGCGCCTCCTTTATCGTAACCGGACTTTCCGAGGACTGCGTCCTCATAGTGAAGATCTGCTACAGCTCTTACTACTGCTACTACTAGTAATGAATTGAATTGACTTTTATTTATGGCCTTTCGGCATCTAAGGCTCAGGCAGACTACTACTACAACCACTATTACTACTAGTACTACTACTAATATAAATACTACTACTACTAATACTACTGTCCAATAATACTACAATGCCTTAAAACATTGAATATAAATATTTTTATTTAAAACAATCCAAATTTAAATTTTAAAATTATAAACCATTTATTTATTTGTGATTCCGTTGTTGTTACCATAGACATTGTAATTCAATGGAAAAATAGATGGTCGTTTATCTCTGAAGATAATAATTTTAGAATAAAAAAATATGATAACATCCTAGTTCGGTCTATTGTCGAAAAATCATTGCAATCAGTGACGCACACATACTAGCATGCAATTATACAGTATATACACTGTATATATATATATATATATAATATTCAGTCGTTTTCTATCCACTACTGGATGAAGGCCTCCCCCTTTTCTTTCCACATATCTCGGTCTGCTACTATCCTCATCCATGTAGCTCCTGAAAAACGCTAGATTTCATCTACTCATCTTGCATTTGGACGTCGTATTGGTCGTTTCTTTTCTCTGGGAATTATATATATAGGTGGCCGGGAAGTCCCTTTACACGTGCAATTATTTCATTGTAACTTTAATAACACTTACAGTTATTTGTTCAAAGTGTTCGTCTGAGCACCACCATTATCCCTGCACATCTTGATACACCTTCACGTCATCCTACTCATCCGCTTTAGTAGCTGCGGTGTCACAAGCTAGAAGACCAGCGTCCACGTACCGCTTCTTCCTGACGTATGATCTGATGATACGGCATTGGCTAGTGTCGTAAGATCCGGACTTCGAGGCGGTCAAGGGCAAGGAGCTGGTGCATTTGGGGACCCACGTCCTATCCACCGGTCGGGGAACAGTTCATTCAGGTTTTCACGAACAGCAAGTGCGAATTGGGTGGGAGCTCCATCGTGTTGCTAAACAAGCGTGTCGTTGATGCCCAAATTCTGCAGCTGCGGAAGAAGCTAGTCATTAAACATCTCCAGATAAGTAACATGGGTCACGGAACTCTTAAAGAAGTACGGACCAAAGATGTGTTCTTCAGTCATCTCCGTCCAATGCATGACGTGCGGATTGTTCTCAATTTCTTGGTAAAAATGTGTTGTTTTTTTTCCCATATGAAGATGTTCCTATCCCGCGAACTCCGATAAATTGCACATTCATCAGAGAATGCACTTCCGAGCACGAATGGTGGGGAAGGCTTCCAGCAAGATCCTGCACGCTTCCTGCCGGTGGTTTAAGTCATCGTCCGTTAGTTCATTGATGACCATTGATCGGAATGCTTGCAGGCCCAAGTCCGTTTTCATGTGGAGTTGCAATGTGCTCTTTTTGATTCCAAGTTCTGCAGCATGCTTTCGGGACGAATTTGCAGGGTACCATCCGAAACACTTCCCAGGCGAAAAGCTTTCTTCTCCCACGTGATCAAAGGCTGACGATTTGGTGGCTTCTTACCGAACCGTTCACGGATAGTATCCATCACCTGTGTCATATTTTCGTTGTTGTGCTTCCGTTCATGGACCCACAAACTTGTTACTGAGCGCTCTTCTAAAGTGAAGTCGCTGGTATCTGCCATTGCTCTTCACCAAACACAGAAAGGCGAGACAATGAGCTGGTCAACGCACATACTTTATTCTCCACCCTGGGCAGTCACGTGGCAGTTACGCGGCAATCACGTTGCAATTCACATGAGGAGCACTGTTGCCATATCAATGATCGGGATGGGAGGTTCAAATCTTAAATATCTTACCATCTTACACTGTTACACGCATTTAGTTCAGATGTAAAGGGACTTTCTGGCCACATTGTATATTGACATTCGGTTCTAATCATATGAAAGAAGACAATGGAGGGGGTCAATTGTTTTATATACACAGGATAATTCTCCCGATTACATGAGTTAACGAATACTGTAGACAACTTGGCTGATATGCTAAGTTCCAAGATGGCTAATCCTTGTATATCCATCTCTTTACTTTATGAATGTCATCATTATTCATGTTTATTCTTTTTAGGCTTCAGTAGCAGCCTTACATAAATGAATTTAAGGCGTCAGTCAGCCTGTCAATCTCTTGACAACTTTCAACTCAGGAACTACTAGGGCTACGAAGGTGGTTGAGGTGTAGTTCGAAAGGTTTAAGCGAAATATTTACGACATAGATCATTCAAAGTGGACACTCGAAGCCTGGCGTTAGCATATATACACAATCTTTCGACTAGGCCTCGCCTCACTTGTTGAACATTTATAACCTGTTTTTGTATGTTTCACAGCGAAGTATATCATCTTATGGCGGAGTATACAAGCATGTTATAGAAAATGAATAAAAATTCGCTCCCATGGAGTCCAGTCATGTTATTCCCTGATAAATTCTGAGGCATAAACTGTCTTTTCAAAAGTTTTCTACGATACGTAGCTTTCGAGTAATTAAGAGGAAGTATAGTTAATGTGACTGTCCTGTAAAATGTATAGGTTTAACATTTTATAGACTAGAGGCGAAGCTCCCGGTAGTGTGACAGTAGATGAGGCTATAGACTACTATCCTACACAATCTCAGATGTGGGTCTCAGTTGATTTATAATTACATATGAAGGAATTTGTAGACTGAAATAGACTGTTTTCTTACCATCCAATATTGAACTAAGGGCTGAAATTGGTAGGCAGGAAGCCTACAGTCACCCTGTTACGTAGTTGGAGAAGTCTCGCTGATAGATCATTAGTTGTTATACGCTTTACATTGTTGTCAATCAACAAAATTTTCCCTTTAATTGACACCAAAACATCCAGATGTTAAAAATTCAGATCGTAACCAACCTTTGTGTATTGATAGATTATCTAACAAAAATCCTGTATTTTTTCTAGAACCTGCCCTTCAGTAGGAAATGTGTAAATGATAATTAATGAGAGATATCTGATGTCCGGAGAGTTGTAGAAGCATTGGTTGTTGTTATATTTGCTGGTTGTTATATTTACCGGTTGGTGTAAGTGTCGTCTGCTTCTTGGGTTGCTTATGAAGCATTATGTAATTCTTGTTGTTTATGGTTTGTTTTCATTGTGGTTATATTAACACACTGACCCAATGATCAACTTCGCATTACAGTATAAACGTTCCTTCCAGCAGCTCTGGTGGAACAAAAGGTAGAGCGTTAGCTTACAGTAGGAAAGGTCCGGGGTTTAAGCCCTGCTCGCAATGTATTTTTCCTTTTTTTTTACTTTTATGTTGTATCTGTGCTAATGTTATATATTACAATATGCATTTGATATGTAAAGGGAATGTTATTGTTAAATAGTTTTTTGTTTTCTCATTTGTATTTTTCTTTTTGTACCGTTTATTTAAAATCTACTAATTTACCTAGAGCAAATGTGTTCACGTAAAGAACAGAAACAATATGATAATAAGAATAAATAAACGTTTACATTAGAATTACCGAATCAATAATAATAATTCCACGTGTGTAATGCAACCGTTTATTTATTTTTATTCTCATGCTGTTTCTGTTCTTCATGTGAACACACAATAATTATTGTTCCAGATAATTTATCAGATTTAAATCAAAATGCAAAAACGAAAATACTAAAAGCTATAAAGAAATAACATTTATTTTATCTGTCGAAAGCATATTGTAGAATATAACTATTGCACAGGTGCTACGGAAAGAGTGAAAATGAAATTCACGTCGCGACTGGACTCGACAGGTGACGTCTCACACTGTAAGCTAACGCTCAGATGGGGATTAAAATAGTAAAAACGGCGGAAGTCGCCATGATAAGACAGGTCACTTGGGTTCTTATGTAACACTTGCACTGTAAATACAACGGTGAAAACAGCGATTGCAAGTTCCTAGCGTGGTGCAGTAGTAGTGCTTACGAAAT
>JAGDQP010030216.1:8718-22771 GCA_022664845.1 Lepisma saccharinum | reverse complement strand
CATTGTCATCCAATCACTATGTCTTTTCTGTACATAAATTCCGGTTTCATATTTACGCACCTGGTATGCAGTTTTCTCCATTCCCCAGTCATTGCGTCAAGTATATCTTTCTCAAGACTTTATTTTGGAATACTTGTAATTTACGTTCATCTGCTACGGTTCACTCCATTTTTCGGAACCGTTAAGTTTTACCGGCAGAATAACCATTCTGTATATTTTCAATTTCAAATTCCTTGATATTTATTATTCGCGAGGTTAGGAGTTTCTGGACTGAGTAAAAACATGCGTTGCTCGATGCTAAGCGACTTTATATTTCTTCCGTGGCCTCGTTTTTGCTTGTTACATACGCTCCCAAGTATTTTAATTTTATTACTTTCTCTGTATTCTCATTCTTAATTTTAAAAATTCTTAAAGTAACCTAATAACAATACGAAAGGCGGAAAATTCTTAGCTTCTCTGAAAATCTGTACTAAACGGCCTTCGCTGAAACTTATTTTTTCGACTAGGATGTTACCTCAGTCTCCTTTACTTACTTCGCATCTCTCTCTCAATAATAGAAGCAAAACGAAGCGCTTCTAGCCAAAAACCTTTTAACACTTGACGTCTCCGGTCTTGTGCGTGCCTATGTGTGTGGGTGACCACAATGGTATCGGATGCTGAAAAACGAAACCATTGACGGCGGCAGTTTTCATGGACCTCACGGCGGCGTTTGATATTGTGTGGCATGATGGGCTAATATATAAGCTTTACTCATTGCAACTACCTACCACCATCATTCGTTGGATCACCAATTTTCTTTACAACAGAGTAACACAAATCAAATCTGGGGAAGTCTTATCTGACAACATTATAATTAAAAGAGGTGTTCCTCAAGGGGCGGCCCTGAGCCCACTCCTTTACACTTTATACGTTAATGACACCCCTGCTCCAAGTCACCCTCACACTAAATTAGGCCTCTTCGCTGACGACACAGCGTATTGGACGTGTGCAAAAACTACCTCTGCAGCAATAAAGAATTTACAAAAAGTAACGAAAAGATTTGTCAAATGGTGCGGGACCTGGAAATTGCTTTTAAACCAAAACAAAACTCAATTTGTAATTTTTTACTTTTCTGGAAGGGGCATAAAAGTAGATAAAGAAAAATTCATTTGTATTAAAAACTCTAAAATAAAACCTCAAAAGGATGCAAAATATTTGGGGGTCAATTTCGATCAGCGTTTCTCAAAAAAACACATTTTGGAAAGAAGAAAGATTGCACTTAAAACTTTGAGCCTGCAAAAATATTATTTCCGTTCTTCACTTCCTCAAACCATCAAAAATAGACTTTATCTGGCTATTATAAAACCTATGATCACATACGGCCACGAACTTTACCACAGCAAAATCTCAACAGAAAAAATCGAAAAAATTGAAAGATTCTGAATTAGAATAACGCAAAACATGTGGAAGGAAAACAAAGAGGAGCTTTATAATAAAATCGCGATAACTCCCATTGATCAAGATATGAGAGAAAGAAAGCAGAAATACATTACATTCAACTGCCATTCACAAAAATTCATTCAGGAGAACTTGCCGCAGCAGTTAAATCTGAGAATACTCAGACACAATATTACCTATCAAGAACTACTACATAACATCAACTAAAGCACATTATTCGAGAAGAAAAATAACACCTCATAAGCACATCATGGAAGCGACGTCTACATATCTAAAACTAACATCATAGAAGGCACAACTCACCTCGCCAAAAATTTCCTAAATATTCCCTTTCTTTCACAATATTAAATTACTGTCATTGCGTCCTTTCACTGTTCAGCATCCCTCATAAATTAGCTTGCTACTCAAACATAAATTAATTCATCTTACGTCAGAATTATCTCCTGTGCAATTAAGCTTAAAAATATTTATTTTCAGACTAGATCAACAAGGACTATGGATACTCACGAAACAATGTTGGTGGCAAGACTGGCTCGTAATGGAGACTGTCTGTTTGGTGTGGGCTTTGTGTTCTGCTGTGGGATCCATTCATCTCAAAAGAAAATTTCTAAACAATTACCTTTTACATAGGACGAAAGTGGCCAAGCGGCCAGAAGTCCAGCCTGGGGGGCCTGCGGGCCAGGCATCAGTACCACCACTACTAAGGCACACACACACACAAGACAAGATACGAAACAATTTGAACGATACCAAAATCATGGAGGTATCCTGTTAAGGATTTACTGGGCGCCAACTTGTAAAATTCTTATTCTGGAATATGGTGCCACCCATTCTGTAATACTGCTATTTCGGTTACAGGGAAGGTTAAAACTTTATATTATACGATGGCGTTACTGTATTAGATTCTACATTATTCTCCACAAAAATATTTATTTTACATAAATCATAAGTCAGTTGCAAAGTTTAAACAAAGTTTTAAGTACAGAAAATCGTATGTAGAGAATTAACTTGCATTCTTAAGTGTGTACGCATTTTTTCTTTACTTGGAAAAACTTTATTTCCTCACCGGGAGATGTCTCTGATGTTAATAGCGCATTTTATTAAAGATCCTGGTAAAATGCAATCGTGTGATTGGTTTAGCATTTCCTGTTAGCTGAAATATGAAAGTACGAACCAATCAAAAGATTCAGTTTATCACCATCTTAAGGAAATACGCTATTGAGTTCAGAGACCTCTCTATTGGTGAGAAAAGGAACTTCTTGGAAGATAGAAAGAAATGCGCTGATATTTATGATGGAGGCAAATTCTCTGTGGTTTTAAGTCTCGACAGTACGGGAAAGTACCGCCCAGGTCCTTACTCTAGGTTTTATCCCCACATGCACCTGGTGGGCTCGTAGCTTGGCCTCGAACCTGTGAACCTCCCCAGTGCCAATTCGAAGTTTGTAACAGTAACTGATAGGCTACGGGGCATGAGTACAACTTCCTATAATACATAAACAGAACATGAAGAACAGATAATAGCTCGTGTCTATGTATTCATTCCTCTGAAGTTTAAAACACGCATTTTGTTATTCTTACGTAACGTGTTGTTCCGTGGCATGCAGAATACTTAACAGGCGCTATGAATACAAATCGAAGGTCACCAGCACCAGTGAACCGTACCACACAAACTAGTAATTTAGCTTTCAATTATCAGTGATTCAAAATCCAATTTCTATTTACGATCCCATTTCACTAATCAATTGTTACATTGTAACACTGGAGGTCACCGATCTACCACAGATAAACACATTCCACAGCAGCGATTCTTACATTTTTATCATATCGTCTTCAAATATTTACGAAAATGTAGTTCGCAAACAATCTCTTGTTTCTCCCACATCCTCTCGAAACGCGGATTCATAAAAACTACTCGGCGCAAAACTTATTTAAATCCAAAAGTACACACATATGTATAAGGGAAACTGTTGCAAATTATAGTTTTAGGGACATTCAGTTTTTCAATCCCATGTCTGTGTTCTTAAATATTGAAGGTTCCAGAATAACACTGTTTCAGTGTTTGGATTCTGCTTTCTTTCTCTTACGATGTTTTTTATTATTTATGCTTTCCAGAAAAAACGTTTCATGGTGCTAAGGCTAGTATAGGGGAGACGGGGGCACATTTGAACGGGGTAACAGAACAGTGGAGATAATTTTTAATTTATAAAACGAAATTTCTTTTGTCCAACAGTTATAAATTGCAAACATCAATACCACACAGCTGTCATTTGTTTTTCACCATTTGTATGCGTTACCTGGCGAAGTATGGTACTTGATGTAATTTGTGGGTAAACAAAGTAAAAATTAATCTCAGATTGTAAGCTTCTGGAGAGAAGAGAACTGTAGCATATCTTTCCATGTTAACTTACGAAGTAACTCCACTCCTTCACGCATTAAATTGTCCTTGTTGCTTTCTGATAACTCTTCTCCTTCTCCCATAATAATAAAATGTGCGTAATTGGACGTACTGGGGAAGCTCTGAACAAAAAGTAGAGGGTAGCAGCTTATGTCCCTACAGCTAAAACTTCCTGTTGAGAAGAAAAATTAGATTGCAACATATCAACAGTGTAAAAGCATTTCAACAGTGTAACATGTTTAACAAAATTTGTACGAGTTCAAAGTTTATGCCAGCCTAATGGTTATGCAATCCTCGTAACCCCAATAAAGAAACAAGCAAGCGAGTTCAACGTTTATTAACAACCGCGTAGTTTATATTCTTTGTATGGCCAGTAAAACTTTAGTTTACTTTCTTCTGCTTCCGTATTTGTATTTAGAAGCATTTACAAAGAAAATAAATGTTCTAGTAATCAAATTATGGATGTGTTCAAAGCTGCCCCAGCCATGTTCAAATCTACCCCCTAGGGGGTCACCTTTGAACGACAGCCTCCCAGTTCCTGTCCTTGCTTTAAGGTGACAACGAAGTACGTCATTTTCTTCGGCGAGCTGTATACGTTCTAATACATATGTTATTTATCTCTCTGAACAAATTATCTGAGTGTGAGGGAGCAAAATTAAATTTGCTCAACAACATGTTCAAAGATGCCCCCTCTCCGCTACTTTGGACCATGCACGTATGAACATATAATATGGCAAATCAATCAAATAACTCACAAATAAATATTTCCCCTAACATTTTTGGGAAATGTTTTATTCATTTATCTGTTTGTGAAGTGTAAAAGTGAGCGATACTTTATGAAAGAACAATATTCATATTATCTACGAAATAACTTACAAAATAACTAAAAAAACACGATAAAAAATAGTTTTAAGCACTTAAAGAATCATCCATAGGCCTAATAAACGCCTAGATGTGTCTCTATTAATGAAGGGAGTAGTTTTGGTAAGGGCGTATCTAAATATTCTAGGAAAATTGGATGTTTCCTGCAAGCCTGAACCTGTCAGTAGGTATCCACGCGTTGTGGTGTACATATCGTCTCCCTGGGATGTTTTTCTTTTTTTCTTTGGTGTTATCCACTAAACACCCTTCTCCAAATAACAATAACGTCTCCAATAATGATTTTTTTCCCCCACTCTTTTGAATAAATTACATAAATCCACATACGACCTCAAAACCTCATTCAAATTTGCTGTTCATTTGTTGTTTATGTGTGTGTGTGTGTGTTCCGGACAAGGTGTATGTTGCAAGGTACAAAATGTGTGACTGTTCCATGGTACAAGAGGCTGTACGAAATCACTAACACAATGGCATACTGAAAATTTTACATGTACAATGGGAATGTGCGTCATAGAAAAACTTTTCTTAATTCTCTTGAATACTGTTATTTTGTAATCCTCTTGTATAGCAAGTCAGAAACATAAGACTGTTGCCAGGTTCAATATGCTCAAGGTACCACAGTCTCCCCTACACGTTACAAACTGAATACGTGAAATACACATATAGATGAAATCGATATGTCAAATCTCGATATCAATGTTCCAATGAATTATCAATGTAAATCACTAGTACCTCAGGAAAAAAAAAATAGATTAGATTTCTAACGATTTTATATGGTCATTGGATTTCCAACGAGTCCTCGATATATGAAAATATTCCATTTTCAACAATATTTCAACTTGAAAGAAAAAATATTATTATTATTGATTTCCCAAATTGAATTTGAATATTCGATTTCGAATGATATTTCGATATAAGCAACATTCGACTTTTAACGACTCTTCACATAATCGATTTCCAATGATATTTAGATATTCGACTTCAAGAGTTTTATATTTCATATATGAACAAAATTAAATTTCAAATGATTTTTCGATATGTACAATATTTCGATATGAATAATTTCCACCAATTTTTCGATTTGAACAATATTCGATTTGAAACGGTTTTTCGAAATATGGAAATTCGATATGAACAGTGAACATTCGATATGATCTTCGGTATCCGGAATTCGTACGGTAATAAATTAGAGTTTACTAGTGCTTTGCATATTAATTTTGTATTACTATAATATGAAACTTCTCTTATTTAAAAAAAATGCCATTGTCTACGTAACTAAATGTTCATTATAAATGAATTTGTCACAACACAACTATTATTTTTGCTTGACAGAAGCTGTGAAAATCTGCAGCTTTCTAATCTTTCTGCTGCTAAACTAAAATTTATCATCTCACTTATCTTAGTCACGTAGGTAGTTCTACGCCGAGATAAAAAATTAAAATTACTCAATCGATTACGTACAAGGTAATATAATCCTTTATATCAGTTAGAAATCAAAATTCCATGTCAGGAGAAAGAGCAGTAGAACCTTTTATAAAATGTAATATTATTATTAAAGATGGGTAGATATCAAAATATCTCAATACTTATTTCTGACCTTCGAAAAGTCGATATTTTCTTCAACGATGTTCTACAATGTAAATAATGCATACAGCAATTAACATTATCATTGAAGTACGTATACTGTTTTCCTTTCATTTAATTCTTTTGCTTTATTCAAGAATTTATTCTGTTTTAAATAATCTACTTTACCCCCATACAAGTAACAAGAACATCAGGAAGCGCTGTAGCCCCAAAACTTTCACATGTTTACACTGAGTATACGGATCAAGTCCTTTAACTTCACCAAGAAAAGCAAGCATTGTAGCAGAAAGTACACACTAATGAGTAAGATTAACCAGAGGGGGTATACGGTGTATAGCCTCTACTCCTGCCACTTGAAGACACAGTCTTAAATAAAACGTAGTCTTCTAAACGAATAAGTTTAAAATTTCCTTTCTTTTGCCACTGGTTGACGTTTCTCCGTGTAGCATTCGGGAGGTCCTGAGTTCGATCCCAGCGACCGACCATTCTGACTGTTTTTTTTTTTTTGGGGGGGGGTCCCTCAGTCACAGCAGGCAAATGCCGAGATAGCACTTCTAACATAGGTCCTTCCTGGCTGACACCTTCCCGAATACTTTTCCCTCCCCTATCCTGGCCTGAGCCTCAGATGCCTAAAAGCCATCAATAAAATTCAATTAACGTTTCTCCTTCATCATTGTTGGCACTCAGTATATGACGGATTATTGAACTTCTTGCCGTCGAACTGAACTCTTTCTGAAGTTGTTTTATAGAAGCCTCATAAACAACCACAGGATTCAGGCGTATTAGGCCAAATTGCCCCCCCCCCCCCCCCCTCTCTCTCTGTCTACCTCACTACGCGCTCACACGCGCACCCACAACGACGTATTAAGAAACATAGCATAAAAAGTACGGAATATATTCCAAGGGCTGATGAAGTTTAGTAATGGAGGATGTTTTCTTTTCAAACGTCTGAAAAAAAAAAACAGAGAATATGATTCGAATGCGAAATAGTGACTCTTTTCTCCTTTCCTCTTCCGCCGGTCTTTGCTTTCATTTATTTCGCACACACAGAGCTAATTGCGCATCTTTATGTTTGATGATTGCATATCTGTGTGGTTGGTTAAGTAATAAATTGTACAGAAAGTAGTCCCGGCTGAGAGCGCTTTATTTTATAATAGCTTCAACATTAGCTAAAAAGAACAATTTTCCGCACCACCACTGAATTGAAAAGGAACAGAGAAAACACGTTCACAACGAACAAGAAAGTAACATTTTGTCCCGTCGATTCTGAAACTAGAATATAGGCACCAAAATTGTGTGAAGCAAGGACAAATAACATTTCTCAATAATATTGGTCTGCGTTCAACTCGATCATCACCTTTCAACATTTGAAAACTGGAATCTCCTCCTCTTCGAAGTATTTTTCTTTTGAAACCTAAAGGTCCTTTGACTCTTAAATGCAAACAACGGTCCTCCGCTGTGGGATTATATTCAAAGAAAGATATGTGTGTCATAGATGTAGAAGTATCGAAAAAGTACATATTTAAGGCATCGATAGTATCGAGAACCCTCCTCTATATCACATTGTACCGAACATGGCAAATATTTTCCTTAAGGATAATCTAAAGCAACGATCTCCAACAAAAGATGGCAGCACTACCTCCGTATATGTCTAATGTATTTTATCTGTTACATTAAATATCAATGCTGCTCCTACAAATTCAAGCCTAGTGAGTTCAAACTTTCAGGGACGAAAGTTCATAACCAATTCAAGAGTATGATCGATGCCGATTTTCAATTTTCTTTTTTGTTCATTGTTGAAAGAGCTTCAATTTTATAATTTCGATATTCACAACAACAATGAAGCGATTTCAACAATGAAGGAAAACGAAAATAAAAGATCGGCATCGATCCTGCTCTTGAATTGGTAATGAACTTTCTTCCCTGAAAGTTTGAACTCTCTAGGCTTGAATTTGTAGGAGTAGCAAGGAAATTTCGTGCAACGATAAAAATACATTAGACATATACGGCGATAATGCTGCCACCTTTTGTTGGAGATCGTTGCTTTAGATTATCCTTAAATTGTGCTTTTTATCATTTGTTGTAAAGAGATGATTCACCAAAGGTATAGCACGGGTGACGGGGATTTAAAGCGATTTCTTACAGCACAATTTGGTTAAGTATATGGGAGTGTTCAAAATATGTTTACGGGTATACGGTAATATACCTAGCGTATAGCCGTATACATACTCTGAAGATTCCCGTATAATTCACCAGAAGATAAAAATTATGTATGTTCTTCAGGGTCAGTAGCATACGGAAGCCCCCAGAGTATGTATACGGGAAGAAAAATACTTACCGTATACATACTTTGAAGACTTCCGTATAGTTACCCCGAAGATGAGGACGTATGTTCTAAAATCGTTCGACAACTGAGTCGTCTGGTTGATCTCCCGAGAACAAAGTCGCGAGGAAAACTTTGGTTCTTATACGATTGTCGCAAAAAATGAAAAATTATGTATAGACAGAGTTGATTCCTTGTAGAAATATTTCTTTCCTTAAGGTTGATCAACAATTGTTTCGACTAATATAAATTGTAATTTTATATATATTTACAGCTGTCCAAATTTGTAATCAAAATCAAATCCACCATGGCTGGAAGAACTCCATTAAGCACAGCAGTTTTAGTGTTGAAGATAATCGAACTGGTAAGATAATTATTATTATTAAAAGTATCTTTCCCCTGTAATAACTGAGAACTGGCATACAAGACTATTGACTCGTGTTAATTTATATCCCTCATCTTTATTACGCCAGGGTGTTAGGAAATAAATGGTCTAAATGCACAATGTCCGCATTAAACCTTCCCTATCTCCTATTGTACAGGATTGATGGAGACCCTTTGAAGGTCAACCGCAGGGGTCACATGACGTTTACAGTGCTCTGGCAATATGTTGTAACAGCATGATTTTGTGAGTAATTTTGTTGCATCAGTTCAAACTCGTACATACGGTGGCAAAAACGTAACGTAATGTGGTGACAGGGCATAGATTTAACTTCAGAACGGACAGTGCGTCGCTGGTTTCATATATATTGTGCCGGGGACCAGTCTCCAACAACACGAAGGTAGAGGACACAGTTAAGTGCAGATGACGAAGCTTCAAAGAAATGTGTGGTGGAAAATCCAGCACCGTCAGGAAACTTGCCCCACAGTTTAATGTTTAAAGTTTGAACCGCTACTCGATCATGTTGTAACGTGTAATGAGAAGTGGATCCTTCCTGCACGATAATCGCAAGCGAAATGGCCACTGGTTGGACATTGGTGAGTCTCCAAAACCAAAGCTGACGCTACAACAAATTTTATTGTTAGTGCGGTGGATAGCACTGGGAGTTATCTATTACAAGTTCTTTCTTCCTGTGGAAACCATTACCCCTATCACGTACGGTGGAGAAATTGACGATTGCAGCAGCAGTTGTGTAAAATTCAGTCATCGTTCCATCAATAGGAAGGGTCCCCTACTCTTGGCAGACAAAACTAAATCACACGTGGCAAAAATTACGAAACAGACGCTGAGTGACCTGAGATATGAAGTATTCCTGCATCCTCCATATTCATCAGACTTAGCACCCTATTCCCAACCATATGTTTATGCACCTAATTCACTTCTTGAAAGACAAGGCGTTCAAAAATAGGGATAGTGCAGAAAGTATCTTCGTGGACTTCATTACCTGAAGGGAGCCACGTTACTTCAGGGCGGGGGTTGAGATCTGTGTGAATCGAGAAACATCTCGCTGCAGACGGAGACTATTACCAATGAAGCAAGTATGTTAACTTTATTCCAAAACTCAGAAGTAGCGTGAAGTACCAAAAGGGCCAATTATTTCTGAACAACCTGGTAATTAAATATTTAACTTATTATGGTGATATTTATTACACTAATGTTTACGTCGCTTGGTTACGTAACATACTGTGGATTATCATCATCATTCTTAGCTATTCGAACCGTAGACTTGGTCCGCTAGTAGTAATGCCTCTTCATTTCGTTCTACCCTTCCAGTTTCCACTTTCTTCCACTTCCAAATCCTGTGACGCTGTCCACTGCATCTTTCACCAGCTATCTCTCAGGGTCTCTTTCCATCCCTCTTTTACTCGCCTACCTTCCTTGGTAAGCTTTCTTCATTTATTAATATAGCCATACCACTTACGCCTGCTCCTTTTTATGTATTCTGGAGTTTTCTCTATTCCTAGTTCCTCTTCTATTTCTTGATTTCCGATCCCTTCTAATAATTCTCATTATACTCCTCAAAAGTCTTTATTTCTATAACCAAGCACGTATTTATTGGGTGGGTCCGGGGGGTTCGAACCCCCCCCCCCAAATCACAGTTTTGTGGTAAATAATAGTATAACTTCAGGCGTAATTATATATATTTAATATACATTTCATGTCCAGACACACCTTGAACCCCCTTCGCCCGAAGCCCTTGGACCCCTCCCAAAACCAAATTCTGGATATGTGCCTGTCCTTTTCTCTTTTCCATCGTCCATGTTTCCGACCTACATATCACTTCGCAAGAAAGTACGTTTCATGTATGTCCTTTTTTAATTTTAGTATGGGTGTGGACATTTTTGAAGTTTCGGAAAGTCTCTACAGGAAAAAACTATCTTTCCTAAATTTTAGAGGCGGCATTTCTACATCAGTCCTTTTATTACTGATGGAATCCCACACATTACTGTTCTCTTCTTCCTATTTCTTCTATCTCTAACACGCTACTTGTGTTTTTAAATGACAAGAGCTTGCACGTCGTAATGAATCCTGCAAGTAGGTAGTGCCACCTGTTAGCCACCGGCTGAAACTACATACTGTATGAGGAGAGAGGTGGTTGGAAAACCGCTGTTGTTAAATGTAATCTTGGGTGTTTGCATAGCGTATGACAAAAAGAACCTAACCTGACTTTACCTAACTTATTTCTGTGAAATGTGTAAAATTCTGGAAATGCGTTAGAACGAAAAAAAAATCAAACTTGACTTTAGCTAATCTATTTCTATGAATTCTGAAAAATGTTGAAAATGGAAATGGAAGTAAAATAAAATAATTATTTACATATACAAACCAAAAAATGTAAAATTCTTCCAAGAAAGAACATGATACGATTAATGGGAATCGAACCCGGGTCTCCCAGCAAGCAATCCGAACTCTACCGAGTATATCAAGCGGGCAATTTGTAACGGACGGTTTTGCATGTTCTTTTATGAAATGAATATGTAGTTGATCAGGTATGCAGCAGATGGCTCTGCCTACTTGCAAGATTCATTACAAGTAGTCTATTTAAACGCTTTTTGAACTTCCTCTGTTCACCTTTGTCCTTATTTCATGCCAAGTCCACTTTGCTCATTTTGGTGCTGAAACCACTCCTCCCTACTTCCTCCGCCCACAACCAAAAATACTCTTTCGACTTCTTTCACAAAATATTCCCAACTCATTATAGATAATTAGTTTTCTTAAAACAAAATATGTTCACAGTGTAAGCAGAGTACAGCTCATGATGGTTAGTAATATTCTAAAATTATTATATTAAAGATAATCTAAAGCAACGATCTTCAGCAAAAGATGGCAGCACTATCTCCGTATTTGTCTAATGTATTCCTATCGCTGCACGAAATTTCGTTGCTGCTTCCATAAATTCAATCCTAGAGAGTTCATACTTTCAAGGAAGAAAGTTCATAACCAATTCAAGAGCATGATCGATGCCGATTTTTTATTTTTGTTTTCCTTCATTGTTGAAATCGCTTCATTGTTGCTGTGAATTTCCTTCCCTTAAAGTTTGAACTCTCTAGGCTTGAATATGTACGAGCAGCAATGAAATTTCTTGTAACGGTGAAAATATAATAGACATATACGGAGGTAGTGCTGCCATCTTTTGTTGGAGATCGTTGCTTTAGATTATCCTTAAGCTTGCCCATTACTGTAGTGCAGAAGATTTTTAAAGCATTGTAATAATCGTTTCCTAAAGTACCACAATAGTTTTCCGAAGTACTATAGTGGTTTTCGAAAGTAGCATTCTAAGGCATTGAATGTATTTTTTTTTTTAACTTCTAATATTTTAAACGCTATGATATTTGATTTCATTGTAATCCTCCAAAACCTGTTAAAATTATTATTATTATTATTATTACTGTTATTTTCAGATCTTAGCCTGCGTATGCATTGGACTTCATGTCAACTCTCTCGAGTACTACTACAGACACGAACAAGTACTGCAAACAATTATCTACGGCGGGTATATCATCGTTACAGTTCCCCTCATCGTTGGAATCATAGCCTCTGAGAAAGTACCTCCAAAAGTTGTAAGTACATTTGTTTTTAGAAAGATTTTTATTTACACTCACATCCAAATTAAAGTTACCTTGCTGTACGTAATAGACAGCAAGCGAACAAAAATAGTAAATCACACAAAAAATAGACATTTTGAATTTACTTTATGGCCTTTAGGCATCTAAGGCTCATGACGGGAAAGAGCAGAGAAAAATATGTGGGAAGGATATGATCAGGGCTTAATTTGAAGGTAACATCTCTGTATTGGTCTGGTGTGACTGAGGAAAAATCTTGAAAATACCTGTCAGGATGGGCGGCCCCCGGGATTGAACCCACGACTTCCCGAATGCGATGTCAACGCTCTACCACTGAGCTACGGTCGCTCGGTACAAAAAATAGAAATAAGTAAGGCAGTATATTCTAATTATATATATATATTAAGGCCTACTTGGACATGTTAATAAAAAAAAAAGTAGTCACGATATTTCGTTTAATACAATCAAGTTTCATCAGGTGGCGATAGGAAGAGGTTAAAAACTTACAAGCTTTACGCTAAGTGATACTACTAGCAACCAGAAGAACACTTTCCATACTTGAAAAAATCTGGTCACACCAGAATACCCAACCGCGTGCTATTGTCAGCTCAGCAGATTATCGACTGCTCTCTCTCGATATGCGGCACCCCTAATAAAGACCAAACTGTACTACGCTCATGTTCATAGATTTGTTTATATATTAGGTCCTAGTACTTTCGGTCGCGTCTGAGTAATCTTCATCAGAGGAATTAAGGTCAAATTAAAACTAATATATATGGAGATGAAAAGCTGCTGCCAATATGACGAACACACTAAAACCACTTTAACGTTGAAACCACCATCAATTTGTCGACCTGAGTCAAAGATGCCTAAGACAATAAATAAATTAAATCCATTATCAATCTGCTGCTATTTCTAAGCAGGAGAATGAAGGAGGGAAGTCAAAACAGAACATAGTGGGAAATGCTTCGTGTTCTTCTTTGAAAATACTTCTTTGAAAAAATTCTTCGAAAGTAGTACCGCAATATAATTGGATTCAAATTCAATTTAGGTATATTTTTTGTAGATGCGTCATTCCATGTCAAGTGGTCCAATTTTAGAAAAGTGCCCAACTTCACCAACACCGATTTTGACGAAACTTTGTGTGCTTAATCTTCCATGACTCAAACTAAGTTTTGTAAAGTTTACGTAAGAGATTCGCCAGTGGAATACTTGTGGAGATATATAGTTCTCTGTTTCATACCACACTGCGACCATGTACATGCAGTATCCATCTGAAATTGTCGCAGATTCGAGTCAAAATATTTCCTCGCTTGTTTGAGCAAAACATATGAAACTTAGCGATTGTATACAACTTTACCGGTCTACTCAGTGAAACTACCCAGGATTTTTATTTTTCATCAGTGGCGTATGTAAAGTGTCGCAAAGTG
>JAGDQP010030215.1:0-22772 GCA_022664845.1 Lepisma saccharinum | reverse complement strand
ATATATATATATATATATATATATAATCCAAGGAAAATGATCCTATCGAAAAAGAATTGATATACCACCTGAATACGGGAGTGAATGTGCTAATTCAGATATGCAGGTATAAGACCAGTTCAAATCGTTAATAATTGGACACGATTTGCTAGAACAGTAATCATTCCCAGCCGGTCATTTTAACTGATTCTTTTTAGAAAAGTAATGTCTGATTTAAGCAAGGCATCGTAAAATCCACACTGTTGGATCGGCACATTAAATTAAAGACAGGGTTGCCTTCTTTTCCAAACTGCCTCGAATATCGTAAAACGTAACTGAGAGCTGAATTCTGTATTAAAGTCGATAATTAGACCTGACTTACTGCAAATTCATTAAAAAAATACAGAGGTTCATCCGATACGAATATTCATCGAAAATGAAGCCGCTGACGAAATCTGTTACTAATAATTTCTATATACAATACATTAGATCTTGTTATTATTAACCGAATTCCAGATTTCTTATTGAACAAAGAAAAAACTGCTTTATAGTAACCTGATCCTTTTTTTCTCTCTATTCATGCATTTAGAGATCGTGTTGACTAGTGCTTTACCTGTACAAATTCCGGTCTTTATTATAATTATTATTATTATTCAAAAGTGAGATGAAAACCTTTTTCAGATATTTGAGGTATAGCCCAGTCAAAATGGGTTTTCAATTGCTTTTGATTTGTATCTGGTTTTTGATTGAAAGTGGTAGTTTTGTTTCTTCAGTCAATTTTTATTCTATCATGTGCTTTTATGTAGATGGATATATACCTCAAAGATGAAGTTGGAAACCGTTGAGGAAGCCTATCTTGTAGTCTACGCGGCCAAGAAATACTGGTTACCTCAGTTGATTGATGAATGTACGAAGTACATCAGAACTAAACTAACACCTCTCTCGGCTGTACAACTCTATGAATATGCAGATTCCATCGATGAATCATCATTGAAAGTACTTGGATTACAGGTAATTTCCTTCTTATTAATTATACGAGTACTTTAGTTTAACTTCAAGGCAACACTTTTAAAGTTTCTCAATCATTATTTTCCATAAACATGATTTACTAGAAACGTCATTAATTTTACAAATTTAACGAAAATATCATCATAGTACGATATTTGTATCTTACTTAATAAGATAAATTTACTAATGAAAGTACTAGCAATTTATCATAGACACTTGCACTCACTATGACATAACAAAAGATTTACTTTTCCTTATTGTATTTGCAACAGAACAAAGTAAAATTCTTTTTTTAAAAAAACAAGATGTTTAAAACAGATTATTTTTGCATGTTTCTTACTCAGATCTCTTTTATCTCCGTCTTCCTTGACAAACTTAAAGAAATGAATATCTTATTCTGATACAGTCAATATAAAGGACTGTGGTCGCTATTTTTATTAGCAATTTTATCCTCATGTTATGATCATAGTTGTCTTCAATGTGAAAACTTCTTGACGTTTAATAGTATCTAACAAATGCTATCTGAGTCCGCAGTTCCTCTCCATTTGGCCCGGATAAGAACACCTACACGCTGTGTAGTAAAGTTTCATACTTATCATCATTCCAAAACCTTCCATACTTATCATCATTGGTACAACCTCAATTGTAGCCCAACAGCTTCTAACGTCCTTCACATTTTGCTTAATGTTCATTTGTTACAAATAATATTTCATTGTTTTACGCCATTCCTGAATTGCACTTCCTGAATTGCAATTGTATTCCCTGAACTGAACTGAACTGAGCTTCACCCTTTGAGATAATTATGAAATCAAATGGTGCGGAACTCGAATATAAATTGTTCCAAAAAATTACTTCGGTTTGTGACAACACTACCCGAGGACTTCCGAGCACCCAAACAAATTGTATATAAGGCGTTGCAGATAACTGGGAGTTCAGATTTCCTCGGGCTACGGTCCGAACCACATCAAACTCTCTTGCTTGGTGTTGCTTTTCTTCGGACAGCAGTTCGCCAATAAACCTATTATCATACTATATCTCTTATCCTTTATTGGTCTCTACCTTTTGACCTCGTTTTATCAAAATATTTTCTATAGTGTTGTTCTTCAACCTATTACCTACTTTAGACATTCTTCATCTAAGGCGAGCCGGAGTTACTAACCTTCTACCACCCTTGGTGTCACCCAGTCTTCATCTAAGGCAGGAAGGCACTACTCTGGGCTCTAACCAGTCTTCATCTAAGGCAGGAAAGGATCCTCAACCACCACCTGGCTTCTACCAGTCTGTATCTTAGGCAGGTAGCTGTCCTCTCTCCAACTGTATGACTAATAACTGACATTGGACAGCGAAGCGTCAATGGGAAATTTATGATAGGTTTTCACATGGGTGAGATTTTTCAAGCACGATCTTCATGTATTAAGATTCGCTAAATAAATTTGTGGTATAAAACCAGGCATATTTCTACAGGTTATATTTGATGCCATGGGTGTGGTCATCTTTTAATGTACAAGGACGCTCAGCAATAACCGCAGTAGTGCTGAAATTCATTGTGTAAATTTGTAGGTATTAATCTCGACATTCATGTAAGCATATAATCTGTGTTCAACTTAAACAATGAATCCTGGCGCGCCTGCAAATTTAAAGTGCACTCCAATTCCAAGGAATTTGTTGTGTAGAAAATGTCGAAAATATGATAGTCCGGAAACATTTTGTCCTACATGTGAGTGCAAGATAAAAAATAGAACAGCTATTATGACTAGATCTAAAGCTAAAATAACGAGTGGATCTGATAAACCGAGAAACATTAATGATTCGAAAGTTTCAAATAGCAATATGTGACATTCGTGCTTGTGAAGAACTTGCGTGCAAAGACGAGATCATCAAAATTCTTCTCGAAGATATTAAAAAACTAAGTATAGAGAAGCCTGTAATGCATGATGATGTCTTTTCTAATATACTATCAGCCAAAATGAGCATAGCATCATCAAATAAATCATCATGGGTATCTATAGTGAAAGGACGAGCATCTTCCTCCAGTGCGAGTCATCCTTCTTCACCAGTACCTACTTTCAACACATTTGAATGAAGCAGCAGAGGAGAACGCTCCAGCCGCACCGATTAAAGGCACGGATTCCCCTTCTATAAGTCTGCAACCTCACGATCAAGTGCAAAGTGACGCAGGTCAAAAAGCAAATGTTGACGAAATTCCAATCTCTGAATCTATGTCTGTTAATGTTGGTCACAAGAAACAATCACATGTAGCTGATGCAAAGCAAAAAAAGAACAAAGCAGAAATAAAGAAATATATTGAAAAGCAACCCTCTATAACACCTAGTACATCACGACCAAGCACAAACTATTATAAACGTGTTGTTATTTCTGGAGACAGTTATAGTAGGGATATTGCAGGTCTAATTAAAGAAACTAGTTGTAATATGTCAATTTCAGGTATAGTAAAGACAGGAGCGCCAAGTGTCGATGTACTTAGGGAAATCCCTAAAGTAGAAAGTAAGTTAGATTACGGTATCATTATAAGTGAAATAAATGATATAGCACGCAACCAGTTGTGTTTCTGCTCTCCAAAAGACAATAAAGAAAAAAGTCGCAAAGAACATTCTAATTGTATCCATTCTACTCAAACATGATTTGCCTATGGAATCATGCGTCAATCAAGAAATTAAAAAAGCAAACCAGAAGCTGGAAAAAGTATGCAAGCAATATTCCTAGATATAAGTATTATAAATAGGAGCATGCATACGAAACATGGTTTGCATCTTAACGAGTCGGGTAAGAGGCATTTAGCGTTGAAACTCTCTACGCTATTAAAAGATGAATGTGTGTCACAAGTTCTTGATCATGAAACTATCCCACTGCCATGATATGATCAGGAAAATGTCAAGTGAAACCTGAATTAGTGCTAAATCAGTGCCCAAATCAGGATTTAGATCTTCATATAGAAAGTATTTCAGATAATGCTGTCAGAAGTCCTAATGATATGTTAATTATTATTCATCAGAATATTCAATCAATACGGAACAAAAAGAATCAATTGGAAGTAATCCTTGAATCTGTTACTCCTGATGTATTATGCTTTTCAGAACACTGGTTGAGGGCAGATGTAAGTATCACAATCCCTGGTTATAAACTAGCATCAATATATTGTAGAAGGAATATTAAGAATGGTGGTGTGTGTGTATTTATACAAAGTCAGCTCTGCATGGCTGTACTAGCACTATTTTGGAAAATAGTTAATTTTAGTTATACTTATTAATTTTAACTTATTACTTTTCTTTATAAATGTATAGTATACTTTGTTTTCTGTTCTTCCGCATTTTTAAATTTAAAAAATGTTTATGTAAATTTTGTATGAACTGCTTATTGTGTTTTAAGATTATAGAAAAATCATGTAAATTTGGTCATATAGTTAAAATCATGTTTATATAGTTATAATATTCTTACATTTATTTATGTATTACATGTTCTGCACGATAATGTACGAATAAGTACAACCTTGTATGGTATCTGGAACGAAAATAAATACTTCCTTAGTGTTAGCCAGTCTTCATCTAAGCCAGGAAGCCACCATCCTTAGCTCCAGCCAATACTCACCTAAGACAGGAGGGAGAATTACCTATCCCCTGGCTCCAACTAGTTTTCATCCAAGGCAGAAGGGAGTTACTTTACCACTCCTCTACCATCCTTGGGTGTCGGCCAGTCTTCATCTAAGACAGAGAGGAGTCTTCATTAGTTCTCTTTCTTTATCTCTTGCACTAATTTAATTATTTGCTTTTCACCACCGCATAAGGTTCATCGCGCGCCCATTGCCGAGGTAGAAATTAGTGTATGGTATAATCTAGGATACTCTTTAGATATAACACGTCTCCAACGTGGGGTTCTATCAGCTTCATCAAAATAGATAGGCCGTCTTCGGGTCCATTACAAGTTTACATTGGTTGTTGGTGTACGAGTCACTACCAGAATGAGTCTTTCGACAGTTTCCCATACGCACTTCACAGGGTTAATACCTGTGGACATAAACGGACAGTCCATAATCCAGAAATCTACCAAACGTTTCTCCTATTATCACCCGAAAGCATGGTGTATTGTTTTGTCGGAAGAATCCATCGTAAGACAGGAACTTCAGTTACCATGAACTCGTGTAGATGATCAGGAAGAATACAGATGCATTGTATGGAAACCACTCTAGAATGAACAAGGGTGCGATACTCTTGCAACAAAACACTTCAATCGATCGCGGAGTCAGCTGTTGATATGAAGGATCTATGTACCGTGTATGCTATACGTGGAATCTCATTGATCTGAGACAACAGGAACGGAGATTCATTTAACCACGGTACACGCTACAAGTAGTCCAAAGCCCACTGACAATAATACAGTTACCAGTACCAGTACAATACACTGATAATAATACAGTAAGTATAGCCAAATTACGTGAGGGACTTATGTGGACTTCCAAAGTCCATATATTTCAATATGAGTTCTACCGTCCTGACTGACATATGTCTGGTACTTCCTTGGTCCAAGTTCAATTGTGCAACTGTAGTCTATCGTCTAGACGTTATAATGCGACACGTACCTCATCAGCCACTCATCCATCCGCTGCCGTTGGCACCTGCGTTGACGAGGAAAACTGGTTATGACTCGAGCAAATTAACTCGAGACGGGCCGAAGTCATTAGTTACTAAAATAACCCCAAAATAAAAAATTTACTAAATTCTTTCGAGAGGAGATTCCTCATATCAAAAGAAATGGAAGTTTCTCTGAGAAATTTTCGAAATCTGCCTAGTTTCCGAGCTATATCCTGCCAAAAGCGTGAGAAAATGCACATTTTGCTTCATATTGCTTCAGATATACATGGATGTCTGAAATGTCCCGCTTTTTTATTTACAAAATGTAGCAACTCTGAATGTAATGTACTCAAGGCAAACTAATGAAATTATGGCACAAAGAACGTTCGAAGTCCGATATCTCACTCTGTCTACCTATTCTGACTGTGAAATGCTACCTGATAGCTGTCATGCGTAGCTACGTGTGGGGACATCTGTTGCTGTTCTGGGCCACTACAATTAACATAGTCCCAGGGTATTGCATGGAATACACCTAATTAATAAAGGTAGAATTTTTATTAATCAGCGTTTCTTACTATGAAGTTATGTAGAAGGTAATATTGCAGTCTTGGATACAAGGCAGGATAATGCCTATAAAAACATCTATGGTATGAAGTCCCAGAGCTCGATTTGCATGAAACTTGGTACACATATAGGGACCAGCAGTGTATTAGCAGGTGTATATACTCCAGCTGCTCTTAAAGCGTCTGCTACGAATTGTGAGTCTGAGAAGAAATGAGGCAATGCAGAACAACACCCCAGGTAAAATGGACAACGTACCTATGCATCATATGCTCTATACTTCAAAAGGACAAATATAGCCTGAAGAAGTCGCCAATTATCTCTATCATGTGTTAGTGTGTATTAGAGACCAACTAGAAGCGGCTGGTGAACAAATGAGTGCACGTGGCAGGGCAGTGTCTTTCTGTTCCTTTGGTTGTTTCGCTGGTGGTGTGAAACCGCCATCTGCGTTCGTCGTTAACGACGTCACAGTCTTCTAGGTCGCCTGCCACCTTCCAGGACGACAAAATCTGTTCCACAGGTTCCACTGACTCATCTACTTTGTATGAAACCTGTCCACAGCATTATTGCATTATTCAAGTAGAGTTTTCAGAATCGAGCTTGCCAGTTTCCGTTCTTCAGCTGTTGCCCTGCCATGTCCACTCATTTGTACACTAACCGCTGCTAGTTGGTCTCTGATACACACTAACACATGATAGAGATTATGGCAACATGTTCAATTTGCAACATGTTCAGGCTACATTTGACCGTTCGGAATGTTCAACAGTTTACGCATAGGCACAATGTTCGCTTTACCTGATCTGCAATGTTTCAGTTATTCTTTCGCTCATAATTCCTAGCAGACGCTTTAAGAGCAGCTGGAATACACACACATGTCAATACACTGCTGCCCCTATTTGTGTACCAAGTTTCTCTGACACTTTGTGCAGTCTGCGTGTAAGCTAAAAAAAGAATTTTTGAATCATTTATTACGTCATATCATAGAATTTGGAAGTGAGCCTTGCTGTAAACTCTTAACCTCCATATATGTGGAAAGTCAAATTAAAGAAACGGATGAGAAAAATATTGTAAATGCTAGTTTTTAATTTTCAAGTAATTCTTTATCAAAGAGTCATGATAGTAACGAGATTCATAAAAAATAATATATACTACACAATAGAAGATTTTTTTTAACCTGTGCAACCATTTTGTGAGGTTTTCAAATCAGCATAGAAACTGTCATAAAATATGTACTTCTATTGTGTATTTTCTTCTTGTATTTTTCTCCCCCTAATATTCATTTCCTTTGCTTCAAAACTAGAATATAAGTATTGCTGAAACACAGTTCTAAAATGAATGTATTTATGTCCTTTTAAGTAACTTCTGGCTTAGACCTGAAACATTCCTTGAAGCTAAGTTATCTGTGGATGAATCCGATTTTAAGCAATTTTGGACTAAACATGTTTTTGGAACAATATTTCAATACCGATGTGCGTTGTGGGAAACTCGATATCATTGGATATGCAATAGATAGATAGATACACAATGTTTGACGCAATATTCACTTACTTCTTTACTTCATACTAATTTTATTCAAGGATACTGCAAATAATTTTATTAAATTATTCGCTGTTTTTAACATTTCTTTACAGTTTATGAAGATTGGAGCACAAGGAATATTTGATGATCCGAATTTTGTGTTTATGAAACTGGAAACTCTATCAGCACTTCTTGATCAGGATGAACTGAATGTGAAAAGTGAAACTGATATCTACAGAGCTGTCGCCAAATGGGCTGACAGTGAATGTGCAAGACGGATGCTAAAGAGCAACGGAACCAATCAGAGAAAAGTCTTAGGTGAAGATGTACTTAGCAAAGTTAGATTTCTAGCTTTCACCCACGAACAATTCGCTGAAGTAGCTGGAGACTCCGATCTTTTGACAGCAGAGGAGAAGTTAATGGTATACAATTGTTTGTTGCGACCCGAAAAGTACGTACCTAAGGGTGTCGTTAGTAACAACAGAAAAGCTCGTACCTGCCGTGAAAAGCTAGTAGACTGGTCGTCCAAATTGAACGAAAATCCTCCATCTTCTTTTCAAGGTTGCAAATTTGGAAGTACTATTCAGTCCTCTAATTCTTTTGGAAATCCAAATGCTAGTTCCTCTAATCATTTTAATTTTGGAACTCCAAATTATGGCAGCTATAATAATGCGTCTTTTGCTTCTGCAGCTCCAAATTTTGGTACATCTTTTGGTTTTGGTACTAGTGGTCATTCATTTACAACTTCAAGTACTGGTACTACTGGAAGTACTAATTTTCATAGTACTGCAGAGAATAATAGAAGAAATATTACTTTACGATTTGAAGTTAGTAAGAATTTAATTTTGCATGGATTATTATATAACCCTTTGAAGTACACCAACCATTTTGGTAACCAAGGTATCAGCCTTGGAGGGCCAACAAATAAGCATGAATTGGAAATCATTCACATAATAGTAGAACTGAAAGCGAAGAGCAAAGACAGCTTTGAAGATATTTCCATTATGGAACCTTGTTCACTAAGTTTAGAATACAATAAAAATACAACCTGTACAACATCGTTGTTCGGTACAGTGAGTGGAAACAGAACTATCGGTACACTTAATCAGTACGCAGAAAAATTAAACTTTCCAGTGCCTGTTTTTCTATTAAGTGGCGTAAATTACCTACTAGAAATTAGTGAAGAAAGTAAACTTAAGCGCTACTTTCTCCAGAGTCAACCATGTGAAGAAATATTTACCATGTTCAATACTGAAGTTGGTGCGGTTTCTGGATTTATTCTCAGTGAATTTAACTGATACGTAGGTGAGTTCATTACGCAGAAGTTAGGAGTTTTCTTGAGTGTACCAGCTAATTTGTAATTTATTTCATGCGAGAGGTGTAGAAATGTTCTAATTGTATCAGCAAATGTAGATCGTATACACACACTGCCTTCTGATGTGTAGTAAGAAACATCATTTTATGTTGTGTGACGTTCAAAATGGTATTGAAGTTGTTTGACGTTCCAAACGGTTCATTTTATGGTATTGAAGTTGAAAAGTCTTTGTTGTTGTCATTTCAAAGATAATGTTTGTAAAAATATATGTTTATTATGGTAATAACTCAGATAGATGTGCACAAATGATATGCATGCTCGTATTCTATTTCACCAAGAATCATAAGCGTTTATAGCCACAATTATATACAAATACATTGTGGTATTCCTCGATTCTTATACAATATCGTTATTTAACCAATTGAGTGAGGAAATCCCCATAGTACACACGTAAATCCACTTTAAGATCACAACAAATTCAATATTTCCTTAGTTAAATTATATCAGTTGTCTTCAAGTACCAGAATATTTCCATCTTATAAATCAGTGTCAATATAAAGTTTATGTATTGTTGCTACCTTGGCAATGTCGTTTTATGAATTTGAGAATTTAGATTGTTATACAATTTAAGAGATCAAAGTTATATTTTAAAGAACGTATATTTTAAGATTATTGTAATTTTCTTTGTTACTTTCCAAATTGTATTTAAATACGGTAGAGCATCAATTATCCGGAAATCGGTTATCCAGATGATCCGGAAAGTTACGAGCCATAAATATAAAAAAATGTATATGACGAATTTTCGTTAGCTAGACTATAGTAAATCTTGTTTTGGATAATTTAACAATGTTATTACTCTAAAGCAGTGTTTCCCAACCTTTTCGAGGCGGCGGACCCCATGATTTCCTACTAGTTTCTTTGCGGACCCCTGCTCCTACAACTACGGAAATCATTAAATATATAGTATCAATATATCTTTTTGCAACATACATCTGTAGCTATATAACATCTGTAGCTTAAAAAAGACGCACAATTTCTATACATGAAAGTACATTTGAATACAGATTGCTAACACCACTGAAAATTGTGAAATAGTTGTAATAATAACAAAAACTAACAATTTTGTTTACTTACAGTTACTCAATGAGATGACTGGTGTTGTTTTCCGGCCGTCAAGTTTTTCATATCTGGCTCCAAAGTAGATATTTTCAGGCGCCGATCTGGTTCTATATCAAGTCTGTTTCTGTACTTATTTTTCATATAAACAAGTGCAGAAAATGTTGACTCGCACAAGTAAGTAGTAGCGAAAGGCATTAGATGTGAAACTGCCTTCCTCGAAACATCAGGATACAAAGACCGCGCATGTAACCAAAAGTTTAACAAACACAAACTAGGAAACATCATCTTCAACGAGGAATCGCAAGACAACTCAATAAGCTGGTCTTCTTCATTTGGCGATAGCTCATTTTCATTATTTAGAAACGGGTTCTTCATCCAATTGTTTTTCTCTTTGGAAACCGGAAAGTATGCTCTCAACTGGGAACCCAAAGAAGACAAATGCTCCTTCATGCTTTCACGATCTTCATTTGGGAGTTTTGTTTCACTTGTCGACAGAAAGTTGTTCAGCGTGGAAAAGGAATCGTATTCCTTATTGTCGATTCGGCGAACCCAAACTTTATTTTTTTTAATTGTGGCCTCAGTTTTGTCACCCACTGAAAATACAGTAACACTGGAACCTTGGAGACTTGAATTTAATGTATTCAGAAACGAGAAAATATCTGACAAATAAGCAAGTGTCGAAAGCCAAGAAAAGTCATTTAAGCAGTCCTTTAGTTTTGGTTCCAATTTCGAATCAATCAGAAAAAGTCTCCCCTCATCACGCAGCTCGAATAAGTGAATCAGAACTCTTCCGCGAGGTAACCAGCGTACCTCAGAATGTAAAAGTAAATGTTCATAATCACTTCCCATTTCGTTACACAATGCAGCGAAAATTCTGGAATTAAGCGGACGAGCCTTGATAAAGTTTACAATTTTAACGCATGCATCGAAAACATCTTTCATCTTGGATGGCATTCCACGAACAGCCGATGCTTCACGATGAATGCTGCAGTGTGTCCACTTGACAGAGGGCGCAACAGCCTGGACACGAACAAAAAGTCCTTTTTTGTCTGTCTGACATTGCCCGAGCCCCATCTGTACTAATCCCAACACATTTAACCCAATCAAGTTTATTTTCAAGGATAAACTTATTAAGAATATTAAACATGGCCCCTGCAGTTGTATGTAACGGAAGTACTTTACAAAACAAAAAGTCCTCATGAACCTTGCTATTGTGTTCATATCGAACAAAAGCTACCAAATTTGCATGTCCCGAGATATCAGTACTTCATCTAATTGTAAAGAAAAATACTCACTGGAACTCAAGCGTTGTATCAATGTGTCTACGTTTTCAGCCATTTCGTCGCTTCTTCGCTTTACAGTGTTGTTCGAGAGAGGCACTAATGAAAGTTCCTTGGAATGTTTCTCGCTAAGCAAATTGCGAGCTATTGCCTTCGTTGCCGGAAGAATTAAGTCTTCACCAATTGTAGAGGATGTCCCTTTTTCGCAATCACTAGAGATATTTCGTATGAAGCTAAAACAGCCTTTTCATTGTTTGAGCCTGACACAATATCTCTTAAATACTTTTTGCGATTAGGTAAGTTCTGCTGTTTTTTTTTTTTTTTAAATAATAGGTTTGTTCACTGAAGCACTATGCTTTGTTTCAAGATGTCGTCGTAATTTCGAAGGTTTCGTGGCTTCATTCGATACCACCTCACCGCAAATTACACACTGTGGTTTCTGATCACCATCTCGTTCAATAACCGAAAATCCCAACTCTAAATAATTCGGGAAATATTTACGCAATTTCTTAGCCACTACATTATCATTTTTGCTACATGAAGGCGTAGGCTTACCGTCATGTTCTGCAGCTTCACCGTTCGTTGGTAACGCAAGTTTTACTGAGACCGATTTAAGCCACCGATCCATTTTTCGTACAGATTAACACAGAAGTTAACAGAAACAATGGTAACTGAACTGAAAGAAATAAAAACCTCCCTGATAAAAAGACACACTAACCTCTCACAGACCGAACAACGAACTTCACACAGAGCGAACAACGAACTTCTCACACGCCGAACAACTTCAATAATAACTGAAACTCAACTGCAAGAAGTTTCTTGTTGAGACCAATTTTGGCTCCAATGTTTTTGGATACCCCCCCCACACACACACACACACACACATACACATACACACGAAAAGCATCGAACTTATGTGAAACTGTTTCCAGTTGTGTTTTGGCTAGTCTCTTTCTCTTGTCTGTCCCCTCCAATGTAACAACAGTGGTCACTCAAAGACTAGCAAATGTTACTCGACATCTGTCACCGCGGCCGACTTTGCTCTGCTGCACTAATTTACTGTTGTTCATCACGTAAGCTAGCTTCCCGCCCAAAGTTCAACAGGGCAGATATTTTCTCATCCTTTTCCCCTGTTTTAGTGCGTAATTTTGTGTTAACTGTAACAAGAATCCAGAGAAGAGGAGAGAAGAAATAGGAGAAACTAACTAAAAACTGTGATCGAAGAGAATGTTTGTGGCTCTTGGAGTGGTCGGTACTGTTAAGACCTGGACGACGTGCACACAGAAGACAAGAAGTAAAGCTTATGCGCGAGCAAACGTCTAAGTGACATTTTCAAACTTAAAAAAAATCACGAGTACATTTTTGTATATAACAGGGAAAATATGAGGCATAAAATATTCATACTTTGCACAAAAGTGGGCTTTGGTATAACATGTCTTCGTGCAAATATGAATATTTTATGCCTCATATTTTTCCTCTTATGTACTCGTGATTTTTTATTTGAAAATGTCACTTAGATATTTCTCCGCGCATAAGCTTCAAGTGCATTTAGTCGGACTTCGAGATAAAAAAAAAAGTACGTGAAGCATCCCCGATTATTATGTTTTTAAATTATTTTATAAAATGAAATCTGCAAAAAATAATGTAAATATTTGGAATTAAATTTCTGTTACACATCAAACTATCGCGGCCCCCTTACATGCTTTTCGCTGACCCCAGGTTGGGAAACACTGCTCTAAAGCTATTAAAACTAAACTAATTCTCGAAATACCAAGATTACGTGGGTAAGGTGATTTTACTTTGATATGTAGCGTTGTATTGTAAGTAATAATCGTTTACGCGGACACTATCGGTCCCCAATTAATCCTGGTAATCAATGCTCTACTGTAGTTCCAATTAAAATACTTGCATAATTTAAGCAAAAAAATATTGTGGATAAATGTTAATTGTTTTTGGAATTGACAAATGTATGAATTATCTTGGACTACAAACAATGTTAACTATGGATATTAATTGTTGTGTGAAATGACAATCTATATTATGATTGTCATGTGCATGCGTTATATTTAAAAAAGCAGAACTTCATAATTAGCAAAGATGATTGTGGTCTATCAATCATAGCTCCATTGCTCATACGTAATATTAGAATTAATAGGTAGTAATGACTATGGTATTAATGAACTGCAACCTACTTGGAAACCTTGCAGTGCGATAGACATAAAACTGTAATGTCGTACAAATGAAGACCCAGGGCAAGAACGTGCTTTATCCATTGAGATAATAGGACCACCTGTTTGATCTTTGAAAGGTCTTTTCAACTAGCTATCATGCATGAAGATAATATGCAAAGTCTGTCTATTACAAGCACATCTTTTTTTGATGTGCAAAGGTATACACAATGCTAATTGAGGACTTATAAAACGCTCTCCTGTAAAATCAATAAAATTGCCAAAATACGTTCTTTTCCCGTGATGTTTAAATTTATTTCTAAAGTTAGGTTAAATACTGATTGCTCTATGTTTCGTCTGTGACTACAGTTGTGTTCCAATTATGGTGATGAGGTATTTTGTGAAGCAGTTCCAGCAATACGTGAAGATGAACGTTAAGATTTTCTTGTTTGTATCATTTCCTAAGTTTTAAACGTGGAATTTGTGGTTTTAAACACTACGTAATTTTAAAAACACAATAAAAATCGTTAATTAGTTAGGGTGATATAATTTGTAATACGATATTCATTTTAATGGAAAATATTTAAATTATTGGCTAGGAGATGGGCTAACGGGGACCACTGATAATTTGACCCAATATGATTTTAATCGATTCTAGCAAACATTGGTAATGTGTTCACAGAATTTTGGTTGACGGCAACCAAGAACTTACTGAAATATGGGCGGCCAAAATATGGGGGCTAGCATATGGTATTCACCGGGGAATGTTTATATATTGAGGTGACAGGATAACGGGCCCATTTGATAATTTCATCGAATTTGGTTTTAATGGATTTAAGCGACATTATTACTGTGTTTCCACAATTTGGTTCACGGCAAGCACAGGAGTATGAAACCGAAAGAAATTATCCACACTTTCGCCATAAGTTACTTTAGATTGCACGCACTGTCTTCTGTCCTTGGTATATGCTGTTGTGATAACATTATGAAAATGTTAACTAAATTCTGGAAACATAGCAATACTATTGCCTATAGTCGATTAAAACCAAATTTGAACCAATTCTCGAAAAGTCCCGTTATTCCGTCAACTAAATATAAACATTTCCCATTGAGTTCCATATGCTGGACCCCATATTTTGACTCTCATATTTCAGTAAGCTTTTGGTTGTTGTAAACAAAATTTTGTAAACATAGTAACAATGTTCCTAGAATCGATTAAAATCAGCTTTGATCAAATTATCACTGGGCCTTGTTAGCTTGTCTCCTACCAATTATTGATATTACAATAGTTTATAAATCACAGCAACAAGTTCTTACATGACACTGCGCGGAATGGACACTTTAAATTATATAGATGACTTCTACATTTGTGTGGGAATAAACCTCTTGATAGGTCCGAAGGTAAAGGTAACAGGAGGATCGCTGATAGCAGTGCTTTTATAACCTGCAAAAGATGGAGAAAACGTTTCACGAGCCGAGAAGATGTCTGTTAGTTTTCAGTTTATTTGGAGTTGGAGAGAGAAATTTATAGATGCACATAAGGGTGGATACATAAGGGGTCAGAACTCAGCAACACAGTATATGCCTTGTAAATAGCAGTGCCAACATAACCATACAGTAAAATCCAGACATCCCTTATGGACATAAGTGACCCAGAACACACGACACATGAATTTAAACGACATAATCACAAACACAAGTCGTCACTTTCAGGACAGAAAGGAAGTTACATTTACTAAATTTTACAGAAGAAATTTTCGAGAGCACAGAAATTTTCGGAAAATTGACGTTTTTTATAACTTCTGTTGCCCACGAGATGAGATTGAGGCTGTCTCGTCTCGAAAAGATATGTATATTGTATATTACAAGAGTTCTGTCTCGTCTCATTTTTCAGACATTTCTCTGTCTCGTCTCGTGGGAAACATTTATAACTTTGTTACTGTTTGAGTTTTAGTGATAGTTTTTGGCGTAGTTGTTCGTAAAGGAGAGATTATTAGTTTCTCATATGTTGTGTTTCAAACCTATTCGTGAAATACTAATAGTAAGTTGCAAAAGGGTACACTTAGGATCTTCTGCTACGAACATGCCAAAATAGTAGGGCATTTGAATGCAAATAAATTATTAAATATTACACAGTAAAATCAAAATATTTTAAATAACATTCAATTTTACAATTTTATAATAGTAAAATAACATTAATATCAAGAAAATTGAAATTGAAAATATGCTGAATGCTTATTCTGCCAGTAAAGGCCACTTTAGACGATCCAATTTCTTGTACGATCCCTCGTGTGCAATCCCATCGGTTACATTCTTTGATCGTGTAATGCGCGGATCGTACGATTTTTCATGCTATCTTCGATGTGTTCTCTAAATAGAAACGGTCCTATTTTTCAGCGGATTTTTCGTACAATCTATGACAGCGCCCCTACTGGCAATATAGCGTCCTTTCTTATTCGGCTGTTTGGTTATGGATTATGACACAAAGAGAACATATTAATGTTATTATTTGATGCACAAATTAACATACATACTGGCATAATAAACTATTACAGGTATAAAGATATAAAACAATGTTTTTAAGGGAAGTGTAAAGAGGTCGGTGATACTGCAGTTCAGCTACTTCTGCCACAGAGGACTGATAATACCTCAAAATGCTACGTTTTGCATCCTATAACCATAAAAGGTACTAAATATGTGAAAAATGTATTTAAAAATATAATGACAAAGTTCTGAATGATCTAATAGCTACTCCTTCTCTTGCAAAGCAGTTAACGTGATTTTCATTGTTTTTCTTGTGCGTAGAGTACCGAATCTGCTGTAGGCATGATATGTATGAAAGGAAATAATGTAGAGGATACCGGTATCTTTGCAATCATATCCCCCCAATGATTTTGAAAAATATATACGCTCTGTGCATCCGAAATAATGAAATACATGAACAGTAATTACAGAAGTAGACATAATGTAAGGAGAGTGTCGACGTCAACCCAGAACTGTGCAAGTCAATGCATGAGCTAGGTAATTAATCGAACGAACTAATTTTTATTCAAGGGTTAAGATAGCTGACCCACCCTATTCACACCTATATACCTTGTGTGAAATGAGGCTATAAATCATATAAAATCTGTATTACTCCTCATTTTTGTATTTTGCAAGTATTTCATGCTTATAGGAACGTAAAACGTAGCATTTTGAGGCGTTTCCAGTGCTCTGTGATAGAAGTAGTTAAACCGCAGTGTTACTAATTGCCCCCATATGTATAAATAGGAGTTAATATATCGCGATTTATATACTTTTGAAGTGCTGTGTAATGTCACATATCTTGTTAACTCAGGAATATTGTAAAAACAAAACACATATGACTCCGAACTTATCACCGAAGACAGCAAAATTTTCAACGTTTTTTGTATCCGCATTGAAATATATTTATCGAAGTACAGAAGTGAAACTACGACAATTTCGTTACCACTGAAACCTAGTACAAGTTAGATTCTCTTGGTAGAAGAATTTGACATTACAATTAACTGAATTTCTGTTGCGTCAAGATTAATTGTTATCAATATTTTAATTATTTTATATTTTTTAAATGGGCTATACTTTCACAAATATATGTGACATAGTTATCCTAAAAGCCTGAGGTGTCACAACTATAAACTCCAGCAGTTTCATCATTATCCCCTCGTATCCAAAATTGTACAGTGTAAAACACTATACAATATTGTATGATTTATCGTGCGAAAAATCTCGTGCTATGGATTGTATACATTCTATCATACCAGAGATCGTACGAGAAATTGTATCGTCTAAAGCGGCCTTAATACTTTAATTTTGCGGAAGTTGGAGTACAACCCTAGCAAATGAACATAAATTACGTGTGTTTGAAAATAAGGTCTTGAGAAAGATATACAGGTCGAAACTGGATGACTGGAGAATGGAGGAGACTGCATAATGAGGAACTCCACGGACTGTACGATTTATCATATGTTGTAGGAATAATGAAATCGCGACGACTATGGTGGGCAAGCCATATAGCTGGAATGGGGAAAAAAACGAAGATTATATTCTATCCTAGTTGGAAAGCCGGATGGAAAGAGACCTTTGGGAAGAGCGAGGCGTCGTTGGGAGGACAATATTAGAAGGGATCTTCGAGAAGTAGGTGTTCGTGATGATATTTGGCTTGATGTTGCCCAGGATAAAATCCTGTGTTGGACATTTGTTACTGCGGCGATGAATTTGCGAGTTCCGTAAGCCATAGAGTTAATTAGTTAGCCAAAATTACATAAGATTTGAACTGCTTAAGAAGAACCAGTTATTGTGTATCAAATGTGTTTAAAAAGTTTTTAAGAAAGTAGGCCCTATATCTAATAGTGAGAACTAAGTTCTCATGACGATTTAACTTTCAGAGCTAAAACCGGCCACCCGGCTGACCCGGACATAGCTAACCCACTACGAAACTTGACCCGAATAGCCCGGTCAGAAACTTAATAAACTGGGAGTTTTCAGCTTCGTGTTTTTCGTGCTCTTAAGGGTAACGCCTCCAATCCTGGTCACCTCTAAAAACAAACACTATTCAAACGCAAGAAAATAATTAAAATAGCTTTAGTCACCAGGTGAAACCAGGTACCAACCATAGACGCAGTGACCCACTCTAAAACTTAACCTGATTTTTACCGGTGACCCGTTTCAGCTCTGTCATCTTCAGAAGGATATAATAAATCCATAAGTACTTTTTATGCATATAATTTGCATTTCTTGAAACTAAACATGTGTTTGAAAACTATTTTGATTGTGAAGAGATGAACAATAGCTGTGTGTTTCACTGAAAGATTTTTTTTTAAGCCTCAATTTAATTCCAACGCACACTGAAAGAAATCGAACTTTCACCTTGTCGAAGAACGCTTTTCATAAGCTGTATATATTGTTTAAATTTAGCGGTATGCGTACCAGACCATACCTGCCGAAAAAATCCTGCACATAGAACAAAGATTGTTACGCAATTGGAAATTGTTTGAGATGATGACATATACTATGTCAGCCTAAAATTTTGTTACTGTAAGAGTTATTATTTACAGAAAGATCTTAAACTTGTATTGCACGAAAAGTAAATCGTATCAATGTATAAAGTATAGTAAGGCGTCGCGCGGCGCCAAATGTACAAACGAAACTACTCCACGAAATGCTTCCGTCGCACGCATTCGCTGAATGCGATCATTTCATGCGACCATCGCCTAAACGAAACCGCACCTTAAGTAACGCAGACAAGCGCTTCTTCGACAGCTCCCAGCTTAATCCAGTGGTTACGAGAAGCTGATTCTGGCGTGGTTACTAGTAATAACGCACTAGTAATAAATACGTTATTTCTCCCCAGGGTCTCTAGTTACAGAGTACATTTACGTAATAATGTAATTTTCCTTCTTACTAACACACACTGATTTATATATAATTAAATCACGTACTTAAAGGAAGATGCGTCCTCCAGATAAAAATATGGACATTGAAATAAAATAATTAATGAAACTATAACACGAGGTGATCTGTGACCTCTCGTTACAAACTTTCAGTTTGGTTTCTTCTTGGAATGATATTTACCATACATAAAACAGAAACAATATTTAAAAAAGAACATAACCTTACACTAAATAATAATAATACAAGAAAACTATGTTACTCTATGTTACTCTCAAAACAATAACACGTGCTGGTTTTTTGGTCCTTTTGCCTATATATGAGTTCATTATAGTTGGGAGAATCCATTAGCAAGTGCTTGGAAGTTTAATTACAAAAACAAAATAGAGATAAAATATAGCCCAGCGTACAAATATACAACAAAACATCTCACAGCTAATCAGTGGTGGTAGATACATTTATTACCCCGTTCACGTCGTGGGGCCTGTTAGTACCCAAGCAACTGCTTGGCGAACGAACATGGCTGGGCTACTCACTAAACCGCTTTAGCTGACAGTGTGGTCAGTCAAATGTCAGCACCCCTCCTTTCTTTACACATGATGATAAGGAAACAGCCTCGGAGGAATTGCTCGGAGGACGTACTGCAGCTGACAACGGCAGGAAGTCAGAGGGTCAAAATACCCGGGTATGGACTGTAGACTGCCAGGACGCCGACACGCCAACTCGAACGAACCTATACGTGGCGACTCTCAACTGTCAGTCACTTGCAGGAGAGGACAAATTAGAAGAATTGCAGAATGAACTAACAAAGATTAAGTGGGACATCATAGGACTATCAGAAGTGTGGAGGAAGAATGAAGAACAGTTGGAACTACCGTCGGGGCACAAGTTCTACTTTAAAGGAACAGAAACTGGAAAACCGACAGGCGTTGGCTTTATAATTAATAAAGACCTGAAGTCACGGATCACAGAAATTGAAGGAATTTCAGATAGAATCGCACGGGTAGTAATAAAGATTAACAAGAGATACAGTATGGAAATTATACAAGTGTATGCTCCAACAACCTCGCACCCGGAGGAGGAAATCGAAGACCTATACGAGGAGATCCAGAAGATTTTGGATAGTAGCAAATCGCATTACAAAATTGTAATGGGAGACTTCAATGCGAAAGTAGGAACCAAGCAGAGCAGTGACACGAAAGTGGGAAACTTTGGCTTTGGCAAAAGAAACAAGAGAGGAGAGAAGTTAGTGGAATTCTCAGAAACCAACAGATTGTTCATTTCCAATACATTTTTCAAGAAATCGCCCCAGGGGAAGCGGAGATGGAAAGGCCCAAATGGGACCAAAAACGAAATAAACTACGTTCTATCGAATAACTGGTAAATTCTGCAAGACGTGTCTGTTCTGAACAGTTTCAAAGTCTCGAGTGATCATAGGATGGTGAGATGTAAGCTGAAACTAAACACTAGACTTGAGAGAAAGGAGCTTATCAGAGTATAAACGCCACATTTAGATCTGGAAAATCTAGGGAAAAAGAGAGAGACATTCGAGATGAAACTAAGCAACAGATTTAGCGCCTTGGAAGAGTTAGAGGATGAAGAAGACATCAATAGCAGAAATAAATTATTGACCGAGATAATAAGAGAGACAGACAAGAAAATAGCAGACACCAGAAAGAAAATAGAGAGCCAAATCTCAGAAGAAACTAAACTCTTGTTGAAGAAAAGAAGGGAAATGAAAGGAGAGGAAAATTACATGAAAAGGATTGAATACACAGAGCTAAATAAAACCGTAAGGAAAACCTAAGAGAGGATGTACGAAGATATAACGAAAATCTTGTTAGAAATGTATCGAGGAGAACAAGAGCCTGAAGAAAACCAAACAGCAGCTCATGATAGGGAAAAAGCAAATAGTTGCAGTTAAGAGGCCAGACGGGACAGTAACACGAAATAAGGAAGAAATTGTAAACATATTTGAAAATTTCTACAGAGAATTCTACTACACCAAAGATGATCTAGGAAATGAAGACTCAGAAGAAAATGATGTAGATGTCCCACATGTAATGAAAGAAGTGGATAAAGTAATTCGAGGGATGAAGAACGGAAAATGGCCAGGAGAAGATGGATTCACAGCAGAGATGTTTACATGGGGAGGTGAAAAAATGAAAGATCAACTTGCGAAATTATTCTCAATGTGCCTGAGGAAGAGAGAGAGACCCTCAAGTTGGAATAATGCTGTTTTAATTTTGGTGTACAAGAAAGCGGACAAAGAACGTGTCGAAAACTACAGACCAATTAGTTTACTATCAGTTCTATATAAAATGTTCATCAAAGTTATTTTGAATCGTATTGAACGGGACTTGAATTTTGATCAGGGAAGGGAACAAGCCGGATTTCGTCGTGGATTTAGCACAATGGACCACATACAAACATTGAATGAAGTTATGGAAAGAAGTAATGTATATGAACTTTCATTGTGTCTGGGAATCATAGATTATGAGAAGGCTTTCGATTCGCTCTCCTTGTCAGCAGTACTTAAGTCACTTGAACATCAAGGTATCGAAAATGCATACATCAAGTTACTGCGAAACATTTACTCGACTGCCACTTCTGTCATTAGACTACATCAAGAAAGTGAAAAATTTTAAGTTGGAAAGGGGGTGAGATAAGGAGATTCAATTTCTCCAAAGCTGTTTTCTGCGGTCCTGGATAGTGTGTTCCAAAATTTAAAGTGGGATGAAGTTAGAACTAATATTAATGGATAATATCTTCATCACCTACGATTCGCTGATGATATAGCCCTTTGTTGCTTTCGACGTATTCCACTGATTCCATATCAGGAAAAGACATTCTGAAACGAAACGAATTTGATTTGAACTGTTTGGCTTTTCGAGACAGGACATTTAAAATGTGCTACTACTTATATATATATATATATATATATATAAGTAGTAGCACATTTGTAGTAAAAAGTAATCCATTATTTTGCCAATAGATGGCTTCAGTGATCTGTACCTCGCGTTGTATAAGTCCGATCGGGTTCAACGAGATGGCGTTCAAACGATGAGATTGCGTACTACAAACACTGTTCAGATAGTTGTGATGAGTTGACTCAGTGTTTGTGAGCGCGCGTCAAAATGGACACTAGCAAAGGGAAAATACGCTATATTTTACAGTTTTTCTTCGATAAAGGCGAAAACGCAAGCCAGGCGGCTGCAAATGTGAATAGTGTTTATGGTCCTGATACTGTAACAGCCAATCACGCGCGATTTTGGTTTCGTCGATTCCGTTCCGGTAATTTTGACGTCAAAGATGTACCACGCGCTGGAAGGCCAAGTGTCGAAAATGTCGATAAAATCATGGACATTGTCGCGTTCGACCGTCATGTAAACACTGTTTCGATTGCCCAGGAGCTAAACATTGCACAAAAAACCGTGTGGAACCATTTGCATAAGGCTGGATACACAAAGAAGCTTGATGTATGGGTGCCACACGAGTTAACGCAAAAAAAACTCATGGACCGAATTTCCATCTGCGAATCGCTGCTGAATCGCAACAAAAGCGACCCATTTCTGAAACGGTTGGTGACTGGTGATGAAAAGTGGATCACTTACGACAACGTCACGCGAAAACGGTCGTAGTCGAAGCGCGGTGCGCCGGCGCAAACGGTGCCCAAGCCACGATTGACTGCCAGGAAGGTTTTGCTGTGTGTTTGGTGGGATTGGCAGGGAATTATCTACTATGAGCTGCTCCCCTACGGCCAAACCCTTAACTCGGAACTATACTGTCAACAATTGGACCGTCTGAAGGCAGCAATCGCCCAGAAGCG
>JAGDQP010030214.1:8812-22772 GCA_022664845.1 Lepisma saccharinum | reverse complement strand
TTTTTTTTGCGGAGTGGTTGTTTTCCTCGCGATCGCCACCCCTTTGCCGATTGCAGTTGGATTATCGTCGGGGTGAAGCATACTGCCCGCGACCGGGAGTCGTTTCGTTGCCGCAGGGTGTTGGTTAAATATCAGACTCCTGCCTAAATGCCGAAGACACACGAGTAACAGTCTGGTGGCCCGCTTGTGCGAGGCGCTTCGTGCCCGAAAGTTATACGCGCATGCGTGACGTGTGTCGTACGACAACAGGTATGAAAAAAACATCACCCAACTGGAAGACCAGCATAGCCGAGTGGTTAAGGCATCAGACTTCTAAATCTCGCGCTGACAGTCGGAGGCACGAATCCCATCGCAGACCCTGAAGAACTTTACTAACTACGAAATAAATAACAGCGAAGACAATGCGAGAAGATTAACTTAATATCGATTACCACTGCGTCCTATATATTATATATATGTGTCCAATATACCAATATGTGTTACTTTTGCCCGCCTTGTTGCCTCCGCTGGAACAAGGTAGGAAAAGTCGGCAAACTGTCGGGTCATAGTTGAGAGTCGCCTTGTTCCCGTAGCCGGGTAATAGATGGCGATTTTATCGCCCCGGTATCCGCGCCGCAGGTGAGGCTCGCAGGAGAGCCGCCAAACGTCGCAAGTGGGCCGCCACTGGACCGCTTCCGATTTGCTGATTGGGAAACGTTCGCCATTGGATTCTATCCTGGGCACTATCAAGCCAGTTTCCATCACGAACACAGCAGAGGACACGCCTCTCACATCTTCGGGGAACTTCGGATCCTCTCGCCAAGTAGATCGTTTGTAGGACGGCGGGCGCAGCTTGTGTTGACCAATACGAAGCAAGAGTTTGAAAGCCATTTAGCCAAAATTTGACAAAAGAATGCTAATTGATGAAGGTGTAACATCTGCTTAGTTAAGTGTGTAGGTGGGTAAATGGCATCATTGACTAGAAACTATCAACATCGTTTCTACGGCTGGAATCGAAACACTGCAGTTCTGTTATGGGATTATAATCTTGTGATAATTTGTAGGTAAGATGGCTATAAATCGGCAATTTTATGTTCTTGTACAGTCATTCATTTTTTTTTTCATTATTATTAACAGTTGGTTGTATATGAGATTCCCATATAAAATGAAGGAATGAACGTTGCCTCATTACTGATAAAATCGTCGAATGAAAGTTGCTTTGTTACGTCACACAGCAGCGTGAGGCCCTCCGCAAAAAGAAGCTAAACTGCAGAATTGGACACTCACGGAATTGGCCCGCCATTTATCGCGATTATCTCATATCTACCATGTACGTACTAGGTTACAAAGACGGTAGAAAAGTTGTGGTCCTTACTGTCGTTTCGTTCCTTGTACGCCTTACAAAAAGGATTTGGCGTTCAATACTGGTACTAGATCAGTCCCGAGTTAAATTTTGTATTGTGGTAGGTATGAACAAATAGGGTTGAGTTCTATATTAGGGAGCAAGCAGAAAAGTAAAATTTACGGAAAAAGAAACTGAAACTGGTGCAAGAATCCCGTCAGGTCGGGTATAGGAGCCGACGATTCCCAGCAACTTCCTTCCTCATGTATGTTTAGTAATGGAACTTTCAAAGTTTGGAAACTGGAAACAGCTATATTTAAACAGTTGATCGATAAAATGTAACTGCTCAATGTTAATAAACAATGTGATAGTTAAGAAGAGAACAAAATTACATTGCAGTAGAGACACCACTCCACTCAACACATCGGAAGTGGCCCAGCGTCAGCGCGAATACCGGAAAAAAGAAAAATTGCCATCCAGTTGCCTATGGCGGAGGTAAAGCACCTATCGACTGTTGCCAGCAAGCAAATTGGGAGTAACCCAGTGACTGGACGGATAACAGGAAAGAGAAAACGGCCATCCATGCGCCGACGATGGGTACAAGGCGGCTGCCGATTGTGAGACAACTCCTTCCTACCCATGCTGTTTCTGCAGTCGGAAACACACCCATGAAAAAGTTATATTACTAGAGGCACATACAGGCGTAAAAGCACTTCGCATACACACTTATAAAAGTGGCGACCTAGGTTCGTATGTACCAACCTGGAATTAGCCATCGTGACTGAGAAAAGACTTCCGCCAGGATGCGGTGCCGCTGGTATCGAATCCAGGACCTTCCGATTGTTAATGTTTGAACGATAAGATTCCATACGGCTCGATGAAGGTTAAAACAAATAAGTTTCGGACAGAGAAGAAATAATTGAGCGGGGCTGAAAGAGCATGTGCCTGGAGTGCTAGACAGGTAAATATATATAAATTATTTCGTGAGAGATCGAATGCCATTGGAAGGGATTTAAGGTGTGTTTAGGTATGAAATTTATGTCTAAAATTATACTGATTCTGCATAAAGTTCTGAATTTCTGAGGGTGTAGATCTCCCGGTCCCACACCTGATTTAACTGATTTCACTGATTTATTTAACTGTACGCTTGTTTGCTTTTTTCTCGTAGCACAAACATGTGACCTAATCAGCTACCTCAGCAGGGACTTTAAGTCAGGACTTACAAGGGAACCTTACGAACCAAGTTCCGGGGATTTTCGCCGGACTGGTTCCAAAAGAGAGGGGACAGGGTAGGAAGTCACAATGTGAGATTTGTTTTGGAGCAGGAGTGTGAGAGGCAGGAGAACGGGTTAAGGGTGAACTGGTGCTTCGGTCCAGTAAAACTGTACCCGTTTTCTTTTGCCAGTTTCTCATAAACGAAAGCAGAGAATGAAGTGTAACTTACCATGATTATAGGTAATGCTGTTCTACACTAGAAGCGACTAGTCAGAAGCACCGTCAGTGTTACCAGTTGTAGACATTCGCAGTGTTGCCAGAATATTAAAAGCCCGAAAATATCGGTGAAGGCAGGGACTATGACGATGAAGTCAACGTCATTTACTGACAAAGTATAGTTTATTCTAGTGCTGTGTACTACTTCGCCAATACTATTGTAATAAGCACAAAGAAAAGCAAAATAACACAAAACAGCAATGATGCGAATTACAAATTAAATCAAGATATTAGTTGAAAATATATGATAATTGGTCATCAAATGCTGTTGAGTCCATTGTTTTAGGCACTCGCTCTTCTCTCTTTCCTTTTTCAGTGGACACGTACGCTAAAACGAAGTCATTTCCTACTTTTTTGCTTTCACCTTTCCTTTTCTATGTCTATAAAAATATTTATAGGATGAAATATTACAATTCTCGTGGAGTGCTGATAAACCTGTTGTTCATTTTTATAGGGATTCTAATGTTTTCTTTTATTTGTCGTTTCAGGATGAATCCGAAAGTGGTCATTCGCCTGCTGGTTCAGAAATTTGGCACATCTGATGACGCACTATCCATTGCGGATCGGGAAATGTTCGACTAGATATGTGCCGAGTTATTGGATGAACGAGTGATCGTTGAGCGGTTTGAATATCTGACGTATGAGGACGCTTCAGACCTGGATCTTGACACAACTGATCGTAAATATGGTGATGAGGATATCGACATGACATCGCAGGCCTTATCAACGCAACATGTGCCAAAAGTGTCGGATGAAGAAGAAACACCGTCATCTCAAGGCAGTAGCTCATCGTATGTTCCGTCACCGGAAAGAAAGAAGATAGGAGTCAGTGAACTGTCAGAAGAATACAAAGAAAGGGCATTCCAGTACTGGACAAGCACAGTTGGAGGAAAGAGAAGGTCTCTGGCATCTGTTCGATATAAGTTTTCAAAGATCAAATCGATTGGCGTGCTGCAGAACTATAAACGATCGCGAGAAAAGATGACGTCACGCGTGAAGATGAGTACTATCAACACCAGAGTGTTTGAGCACTTCAAAGAAATGTCTGCACGCAATGCCATAATTCACGACAGAACAATCAGACAGTGGGCATTGCAAATAAAACGCCAGGTTGATCCAGATGATAAACTGAATTTCAAGGCATCAGATTCATGGTTTTGCAATTAAAGAAAAGGAACAGGATCGTCTCGCGATCAATTACTCATAAAGTGTCAAAGACCTGCGCCTCAAAAGAGGAGGATATACAGCGGAAATCAGATGAATTCGTCAGAAAAATGAAATCCTTGTTCATCGAACGACATTTGGTTCCCAAACAGATCCTGAACACAGATCAAAGTCGTTTAGAGAAAGAAATGCATTCAGGATGAACACTTCGACCAATGGGTATTAAACGAGTATATGCAACTGTAGGATCTACGTCGGCAACGACGCACTCATACATGATAATGCCTGTAATCTCAATGGACGGATATCTACATTCGCCAATGTACATGCTTTGTGCAGAATCCAGCCGGAAATTTCCTCAAAGCAAACCAGCTGATCCATCAAATATTATGTCTTATGCTTCTGGCTCTGCTAGCATGAAAAAAGAAGATCAGAGATAATGCTGATCAATGTATTCTGGACAAGTGTGTCTACTTTATACGAAGAACCTATGCTTCTACTTCTTACTTCGTGGTCAGCCAATACGGATGAAGTGTTAATCAAATCAACAATTCCAGAAAGCATTAGTGAATCTGAGTGGCATTTGATTCCACCAGGATGTACAGGACTCATTCAGCCACTGGATGCCTATTTCTTTCGCCCATATAAAGCATTTGTTAAGTTCGTGACTGATGCCATTATCGCGACCGAAGAGTTCAACATCATTCATCGTATCGGGACAACTTCATTCGTCTCCAATCCTTCACTCATTATCAGTTTTCGTCCCCAATGTTTCGAAACATGATCAAGTATGCATGGTACAAGTCAGGATATCTGGACGAAGAACCGGAACCATTCAGGACGCCGATGCAGTAATGCTGTGACACTGTTGGCTCTGAAGTTTGTTCATCAGATCAGTGCAGTGCTTTTTCGTTCATGAGATGTGCTCATTGTAACAATACGTTTTGTCTGAATCATCTACACATTGACAGTTTGCATATAAATTGCACTTAACTCGAATTTCTTGATGACTATTTCAGGATTCCTGGTTATTTCGCTTATTATCACTGAAATCAAAACAGTATTGGCGAAGTAGTACACAGCACTAGAATAAACTATACTTTGTCAGTAAATGACATTAACTTCATCGTTATAGTCCCTGCCTTCACCGATATTTTCGGGCTTTTAATATTCTGGCAACACTGCGAATGTCTACAACTGGCAACACGGAGAGTGCTTCACACTAGTCGCTTCTAGTGTAGAACAGCATTACCTATAATCATGGTAAGTTACACTTCATTCTCTGCTTTCGTATATGAGAAACTGGCAAAAGAAAACGGGTACAGTTTTACTGGACCGAAGCACCAGTTCACCCTTAACACGTTCTCCTGCCTCTCACACTCCTGCTCCGAAAAAAAATAATCTCACATTGTGACTTCCTACCCTGTCCCCTCTCTTTTGGAACCAGTCCGGCGAAAATCCCCGGAACTTGGTTCGTAAGGTTCCCTTGTTAGAAACAGAAGGTCTTACCTCGTAACAGAGAAGGAACAATAAAAGAGCAGCACTCAGTGACGCCCCGATGCCGATCTGGGTAGTCGAGTGGTTAAACACATTTGTCTTTCGAATACAAGATCGTGGGTTCGAATCCCGCCTCGGACATGGATGTTTGTGTATGTGATTTTAACTTAATTTAAGAGACAACAAATTCCACAAAGTTTCAAAAGGTATAACAAGTTGAACAAGTAAAGCCCGCTTAGGGCGAACCAGGTTTTAAAAAATAGCCTAATGAGGAGAACATTGGACAAAAAATCAGATGTTCATTGGTTCAGACTCAGACTTTTCACACTATACGTTATGACAAAATAAGTGAAGTTATCATTACGAATGTTGTCAGCTTTGTGTGTGAAGTGCCCTCAGTAATGTTTATATCTAATATTATTAGTTTCTTTAGTGAATATGTATATATTTTTCCACGGTCGGGAAATCGCTGGCATTTTGTCAGATATTTAGCTGGTCAGTCGTTGACGAAATGTTGGACAATCGTTGGCTATTCGGTTGTTATTTGCTCATCAGTTGTTGGCCCGACGTTAGCAATGCTCTCTTGGCAAACGGTCGCCTGAGCGGCCAAACATTTGGTTTTCCAACCGTCGGGAGACGTTGGACCAACGACGTGTCCGAAGATTTACCAACGTTGGCCCGACAGTCTGTGCTACTTGTGTATCTCTTATTAGAGCTCATCGCAGCCACACAAGTATTATTTCAAAAGCTTCTAAACCAATTTATGAAAGATCAGTCACCAAGAACAATTGCAGCTCGAATAAGAAGGCTTGTAGAGTGGAAGCGTAAACATTGCAGTTGGGCCCAAATTGACTGCTCTAAAGCTCTATTTTGAGATTGTTTCAGTTGAAGTCAAAATGTTACTTCCGATGTGTCCTAAAGATTTGGAGAAAATTGAAATAATGATTCCATTAGTCAAATCAAGGGTATTCGGAAATTAACAACATAGACCAACAGGTGTGAAAATAAGGATATGTTGGCATTGTATTTTTCTATTAGCTAATTTTCACGTAACAAATAGTAAAGAGGATCAATCGAGTCAAAAGGTTTTGACAATTCAAGATACCGAGAACAGTGGAAAAACACACTGATTATAAGTTTATTTGCCTTTCTCCTTAAAAATCCAGTTTTTGAACTGTTTTTTTCTCCCCATTACCCTTTAAATCTCAGAGAAATAGATCCTTATCAAAGTGGTGATCTCATGATATAAGGCCATATAATCAAATTGCTTTTTAGTTTTAAATAATATTCCGATTATTTCAGTTTCAAAATTTTCTTATAATCTCGTATTATGCTACAGGAGCCTAATAAGGCATTTGTCATCCATGTGCATAATGTTACAAGCTGTGAAAATCATAAATATTGCTAGAAAATAGCATAGTCACAAAAAACTATAATACTTTCATGAAGTTATTAAAAACTTCCTATTTCGGAAGACATTTTTTTCGTGTAGCCATTTCCACTAACATTTCGGATATTAAGTAGATATTTATTATTCGTGAACCAACCTTACTATTCTAATCTTATACCACTTTTTAGTGCTTTTCTAGTATCTGTCAATATCTAATATTCCGTATATCAACTTATGTCCAAATAAATCGTTTATGATTACTAGTCATCCACAATGTGTCATAATTTGACACTGAATAAATAATTTTCTGTTGACGTCATATTCTAAAATATTTAATAAGTTACTACCTTTTGTTGCAGAGTTTGTACGTCGTAATGTATATGTAAGTAGCGTCATCTGCTTATATGTTGAACTACACTACTGTAGTACGTGTTGAGGATAGAGGTGAGGATTAAAGACAGTGCAAAACCGTCTGTTTTCAATTGTTTGCTTGGTGTACTCGGTGAAGTATTGGATGGCTGGCCGGGAGACCCGCGTTCGATTTCCACCAATATCTCATGTGTTTTGCTATTTTTCCAAATAAATTTACATTTTTGTTGGTATATAAGATAATTTATCTCTTTTGCTTCCTTCTGCATTTTAATTTTTTTACAAACTTCACGGAAATGGGTTTGGAACTTTCTCTCTCTTCATATTGTACGTAGTTCAGCATGTCGCTAACAGCTCACTGCCTACCTGAGGATTCATTACGACGTGTAAGCTATCATTTTAGATTCGCAAATGTTCGCCAATTTTGCTAACTCTACAAGTATAAAAATAAGCCATTTATAAATAATCACATTATTAGTATGACAATGTTATTCATCAAGATGTTTCAGTATTACTTTGTTACAAATCATAGAGGCCAGGAGGAACAACAGTACGTGCATTCTTCACTCCAGCAACAATAGCTCGATGGCTAACGACCGTTTCGCTACAGGACATATTGTCAGCTCCATTTATAAATAATCACATTATCAGTATGGCAATGTTATTGAAACGTCCCCAACCCATGATCCCAAAAGAAGATCACACAGACAAATAGGGTCGCCAGGAGCCTAGAGTACCCACGCAACGCATCTAACCTAAACTCTAGCTCCAAACATTTTCTACATCCCAGACGAGCGGCGCAGAAATGCCGTCCAGATTTAAGAATATCTGGGAAAGAGGATTCTAGATCCTCTTGATCACTGTAAAAAAAACAATAATTTAGATCGAGGGAGGAAATACCGGTAAGGCGACACCTCCAATCCTTTAATTAGATTGTCAGTTCATACTCTGAAGTACCAGCTGGTTCAGATTAGCGACAGATTAAGAAAGAAAAACGCAAGTCTTTACTTGGGAAATAATCTCAAACGATAATGCGCATAACGACTCATATGTGACTCATACTTTGTCTTTACTCACTTCGAAGTCTACAGGGTGGCAAAAAAACATGTCTTACCTTTACCTTAGTAGAGCCCACATCTGTAGTCTGGAATCGCAATTCCTGAAATAAAGATAAACGAACACCAACGAATGACGGTCGTAACTCAATCTAAACGTCGTGTCATAACGCACAAATGCAAATAACATCTATTCACTCAAATCACATGCTGGAGTCACTTCATATATCAACGCAGAAATAACCAGAAATTCAGTATATAGTTCCTTTCCCAAGTTACCACATCTCAGCTGGCGAAAGAATCCTACCACTGGTCTACGGATTTATGAACCAACCTAATCTAATTAAAATCACATCACTCAAAAGGATAGGTTTACCGAAACACAGAAATAATTTAGTATCAATTGCTGTCAACTTCACGTAACGATTAGTAGTTAAATTCCAATGAATATCATGGTAAACATTAAATATCTCACTGCACATCATCAATATTACTATACACTGTATGAGGATTATCAACTAATGCCTTAAATTTTACCTAGTTAACTGAGAGGTTTCTATACTACATTCACTGAACATAAACACAAGATTGTTCGAAGAAATATAAAAATTTCATAATTCCAATTTATTACACTGAACTTACATAATGCACGCTTTCGGATATGATAATTTCAGAAGAGAATTACGGTGGAACTGAAGGAACAAACAAATTTGAATGATATGTCTGGTATACATTGAATTAGTTAAGCAGAACTGAAAGTTGCATTGTAGAATATAAATGTCCATAATTTCTATAATAATTAATAAATCTTGCTGAAATTTCCACAAAGTATTCCGAAAACATTGTTATGTAATTTAGAAAAGTTTTGTTACAGTATTACTTACAAGCATGAAGTTATTGTCCAAAATACATCGTATAGAAAGAATCAATTTAGCTCTATTAAATGCGTGACGTCATTACAGATGATTACTACATTATACAAAAGAAGTTCTGAATAAATCTTGAAAATTGCAAAATAATATTATAAAATGTGACTTTTTATCGGATAATAGTGGCTGGAGTTGAAACCAAGATTATCTAACCATGTCGAATTATTAAATTTACTAATAACATCAAAAACGGTACGCAAAAATGGTCGAACAGACATGTGGCTAATTTGACTAAGTAATGAACATATGCGCTAGCTGACAACATTGCTAACCGGGAATTTCGAATATTGAAACTGGAGACGAAAACTTTGGCATATGATTATTGAAATATAACGATCCGATACTTGTAATGTAAGTATTCTGTTAATAGCGGCCCCATACTGAAATTTAGAACATACTGTACATTTTAACAAATAATCTCAAAACCAAAATATTAATTTCAATGAGGTGAAAATGTCGAAATAATGATGCTGATAAGTCTCGGTAGCACTTGTATCGGTTTTTGTTCTTCTTAGTACGGATAATATAATTTTCCGGTATGGACGAAATCAGTCGCAATATTATCGAAATATATACTAAATTTGGCGTTTATATTTACCACTCGTAGATAGGGCTTAGGAAGTACAGATGACGGAAAGCCCATACGTCCATTCTTCTAGTCATTAAAATTGGAACTGAACTAACATGGCGTGGGAGAGCAGTTCTCCCAGCAAACGGAGAAGAACGCTGATTCACACCAATCAGCAAAAAACAAATCGCGAAGCATTGACTAGGGTCCAATCAAAAACAAGCACTCGATCCAAGTCATTGCTGCGTGACTAACGAAAACCTGGATGGATAACAGTTAAAACCGAGAGCAAACACTAAAACGAAACACGCTCAAAGAGTCTAAAACCAACCAAAGAGAATGAGTTAAGGAGAACACACAGAATTGAAACAAAACGGAGACTAAGAAAATAAAAGGGGGAGAAAATAAATATAAAAATGGAACAGCAACTAGGCTGTTACAGTATTCATCAAGATCTTTCAGTTTTACGTTGTTACAAATCATAGAGGCCAGGAGGAACAACAGTACGTGCAATGTTCACTCCAGCAAAAATAGCTCGATGGCTAACGACCGTTTCGCTACAGTACATATTGAAGGCTCAAATATAAGTCGACAGGGCTATTCCAAAATAAATCCTGAATTACAGGACACCTTGTAGATAGCAAGTTAGTTTGCTGTAATTCAGCGTTTGAATTTACGTTGAGCAGCAAGAATTGCTACGAATCGTAAGAATACAACACCAGTGTAGTAATTTAACTTTACAACTCCCAGAAAATCCTCTTGCATTGCAATTTTTGCAAATGTTACTACAAGTGTTATTGAAATATTTCCTGTCCTCAAAATTTTCCCAAACATGTGCCTCTTGCATGCCTATCCCGCATTCTAATTTTGCTGGAAGTGATCGTTGAAATTATTAACCAGAAAATTTAAGATAAATTGCCATCAAAAGTTGTGGAGTAATTGTTACAAAATTGCATGGCAATTTCTACTAAGATGGAGAGTAATTGGTCCACGTAATGTAATGCCTGTGATCAATTAATAAAGTAACTGAACAGAATATATTACTCAATAGGCTCGGAAAATTTGCGGAATGTCGTGTCACTCGTCTGACCATATGTTATTTATTAATCTATGGTATTCGAGTGATTCTATTATCCGTCTAACTACGAAATCTGCCTTATAGTTCTTGAAAGAAAAATAACATTAAACTGACACTTCATTTATGCTAAAATATAAGTCGACAGAACTATTCCAAAATAAATCCTGAATTACAGGACACCTTGTACATATATAGGTAATATATATTTATTTCATTAAACTTCTAATTTACTGTGAAATTATCATAAATTACTCTGCCATTTTGTAACATGTAGTCGTTTTGCAACTCTGTAGCAATTGGGCTGCAAGTCTGCAGCAATTGGTCTGTAAGTCTGCAGCAATTGATCTGCAACTATGTAGCAATTTTTCCGCAATTCTGTAGCATTTGGTCTGCAATTCTCCAGAATTCAGCAGCAATTTCATCTACTACCCAACAATAATTGCTCTGCAATTGTATATCAATCACTGTGCAAAATATGGGAACATATCTACCAGTTAAGTTAGCTTTACGATACCTTGATTTGATTTCCTATACGTCTTGAGGAATCTGAAAGTTCGGGGCAAATACATTATTACCGTCTTAATGCCCTAAAACCAAAAACGTCGCCAGATTACCTCCTACGCACGAATTAGGTTCTAAATATTCTTATTAATATATTATTAGTTATAAATTACATACATTATTAATTACTTCAGATTGTTCAAGACTTATAGGAAATTAACCAAAGTTATCAAGACAGCTAACTTGACTGCAAATTATTCCCCAAATATTGCATAGTAATTATTATACAATTGTAGCGGAATTTCTCCTGAGTAGTAGATGAATTGCTGCTGAATTTTAGATCAATTCAATTCAATTTATTCAGCTTGTACATTAGCTTACGAATAGTAAACATTACAGTTGTCAGATAACAAAACATTACAGATTATCAGTTAAATATTCAGTCATTGTGTAATAAGACTTTTGTACAAAGAAATTGAACAGTCTTCTCTTAAATATATTAATATTGCTTATACCTTTCGTGTCTAGCGGAAGTTTATTGTATAAGCGTGTACAGTTCATATATACGCTTTCTTGAAAAGAAGAGGAATTTTGCTGTGTAACATATACATTTTTTTGTTGCCTAGTATTATATAAATGAATACTGTTACAACGACTTAATAGTTCTTCATTTTTTTTACATATAAAATAGACCTGTACATACAGTATATAGACATGGTAAAGTCAGCAGTTTTTGATTCCTGGACGTATCTTTACAGGATGTACCTCTACGTAAACCAAAAATTAACCTAATTGCTCTCTTTTGTAGACGGAATAGCGTTATAACCTTGGTTGAGGAACCCCAAAAAATCACTCCATAGTTTATTAATGAGTAAAATTTTGCAAAGTACAACGATAAAAGTGACTGGTAAGAAACAGTATTATATAATCCGTAGAGCGCAAAGCATACTGAACTTAGTTTACTAGCTAATTTGTTTATATGTTCATCCCATTGGAAATTATCTTGAATTAATACTCCTAAAAATTTGACCGAGGATGAGATTTTAATTGTTCCTGAATCTAAGCTAAGCTAAGGATAGCTGAGAGAGCAGGCTTTTTTTCAAAATGAAAATTAAGAATATTTGTTTTTCCATAATTTAGGTTCAGTTCGTTTGCTGAAAACCATGTTACAAGAATGTCAAAAGTATATTTCAAATTTTCGTTTAATTCCTTCATAGAGTTGCCTGACACAAGTATATTTATATCATCAGCATATAGTACACCGAAACTAGGATGTTAGTGAGTTTCAGATCAATTGCTGTGGACTAGGAAAGCAAATGCTGAAGAGTTGCAGGACAATTGCTGGGAGTTGTAGAGTAATTGTAATCCAGTTGTGTTGTATTTTATCAGCACTTTCATGAAGTGTCAACTAGATCTGTTAATGCATAATTGCTACAAGTTACTAGGAAGTAAACGCATAGAATAAAAAGTAACATCTAATCCGACTTACATATCTATTTCCGTAAATTGTATAGAATGTTGCAATTGCAAAAGGGATAATATATTTATTTTGAAAAAAAATATTTATTTATTATATATATGTAAACGTGATCTGCGCGGGAATCAAATCGTGGCCTCCCTGCCAGGAATCCGACGCACTTATCAAGAGCTGCAAGACAAAGTTTTGTCATTGTTGTTTACTGTTCATAACGCACTTAAGCAGCGCAGTAACAGATGAAGCGGTGGTAATGATACGCCCACTCAGGCATTCTTCGTTGACAGAAAGCGAACCTGAATGGCGTATACTATTTTATTAAAACTGGACTCTTTGTTAGTCATTCGTCGAAATGGTTTCGTTGTATAATATGGGAGTGTAGGATGTTGTACACCGGCTGGAGTGCCGACTAGTTACTATACCTTGCTAGTTCCCTGTAAAACAAGATAGTGATTCGGAGTTGGGAGTCTGCATAGCTTAATAACACTCGTACTACAAGATTTAAGTTAGAATAAAAGTGAAGTTTATTTACAAGTTAAAATTCATAATTAACAACATTCAAGCACAATTACAAGTTTCGTGATATTGATATACAATCGTGGTACAAGATATAAAAACTGCATCTAACGGTAGCTATGCAACAGAATTCAAGCCCGGGGGGAAAACGACTAAGTCCAGCAATTGTATCCGGTATGCTGGATTATAGAATTTCATATCTAGAAATTCTAAGTTGAAAATGAAAACTTCAGCAGGAGAGAAGTCGTTCTGAGGTTGCCTTGTGAGATAGACGATGTTAGCGGTTCTACTGTCAAGGTGCTTCTTGTTCAATTTAAGGACAAGCTGCCCTTTATATATGGTCGGACATCCTAGATAAATCTACAGAAAATGTTGCCAATCTTAGATATCACCGCTATGCGCTGAAGCTGGGAGCATTTGGTGGCGGGAAACAGAGACGTAACTAGGCTAGTTACCGCCCGGGACAAAAACTCGCCTTAGCGTCGCCCCCTCCTTACCAACCAAACCAAAACGTTCCCGACTACACCTAATATTGGTATCACACAGTAATTCCCCTATTCCATTTTTTCTTCAAGTGGTAAAACTTTATTTCAAAATTGCAGTACAT
>JAGDQP010030213.1:0-22772 GCA_022664845.1 Lepisma saccharinum | reverse complement strand
CACATATTCTTGACTTACAACACGAACTGAGGTCCCCACGCTCGACCGCCTTTACCTCCCAAGGTGCCCAAGAATACCAAGGGGACATTGTACTCAGTTTGATAGGAGGCTGAGTGTACCTTAGAGCGCCAGGCATGAAGACACTGTGAGAAAAGTCTCCAGTGTCCTAGCCGGGATTTGAACACGGGTCGCACGAACAAATTTTATCTAGATCACAGAAACAGGTACTATAGATAGTTGATTAAGTACAAACATCTTATAAAGTAATTTTGAGATAATTTTACAAAAGTGCAGATCATTTTTTAACTTGATTATTGTCAGCGGAGCTCATAGGAAATTTACAGACTTTATAAGAAGAATATATTACATACACCGTTGAAGCATTAGACATTTTGAATCATTGAAATATTTAATTTGTTAGTTTGCAGTCGCATTATCACTAATTTTATTGGACTCTTTTTTATTATTTTAGTAGTGATTTAAATGCTCTAACAGATAATCTTCCAAGGATAACTGCTACTAGTGACGTGCGATCTGAATTACTCTCGGTTTAAAGCCTAGGCATAATGTGAGTGCACAGATTATCACGATATATCACTCTTGACTAATGTGGTATTTTCTCGTATCTCTCCTACCGTATCTTTCCTTTACGGAACCTTGATTACAGGACTTCAGACGCATGTTTCGATTGTTTCACATATTAGGAAACTGTGAAAAACAAAAATGGCATTCTAAGTTCTGTATACACTCCAGAAACATAGCGTCAAAATATCTACGCCTATTATGAAAAACCCCACAATAAATATACATGCTCAGTAATTTATGGTAAGATACGCTTAGTTGGTTCCAGACGTGGAAGCTTCTTGTTGACTTTCTTCTGCCTTAACAGTTTTTTTTAAATATTAAAAAAAATCAGATATAATTCTTGCTAGCAAAAACTTCTTGTGATCACACTGTGAGATTATGTCCCTCGGCGATCCCTCTTCTTGTTTAAGGATAGGAAAGGTAGTGGCTTAGTTAAAACACTATTCCGACATTTGCGTGGTGAAAGCGAGGAAAGTGGTCGACAGTGGAGCTTGAACGTAGGGTTTCCTGTATAGTAAAAGTATTCCCGAATGTAGTATTTTTATAGCAAGAAACCATTTCATTACTTCATGGTATAGTGCTAAAATTTATGAAATTCGTTTGAATAAATTGGAGTAAAGTTATTTTAATTCTAGTAATTGCTTTATGAACTCTTTTCTGTATTTTCACGTGCGTCTCTCTACACGTATTTTTAGTCTCTTGTTACCATCAACACTCAGTATAACTTCATTCATCTTGTCACTACACAATATTTATTATACTTTAATTGAATTAAATTATGCTTTAGGCAGCTTAGGGTCAGGTCGGGATAGGGTAGGACAGGATATTGGAAGGTTCCATCCCGGAACTTGCCTGATATGAATGAGGAAAATTTCTCTAAAAAAAAAGTAGTCAGGATGGACGGTCGCGGGTTATTCTACTTGAAGAGCAACTGGTCAGTTCATATCCTGTACATAACGATTAGTACCCTAGCTTTAATTTCGCCAGAGAAACCTCGTACGAGTAGTAAGTATAACTTTCTGAATACAATACTAACGTTCATTAGTTAAAACAGCACCATAAAAATAACTGTCATGGTAAATCAGAAGGCCAATACCATTAGGACAAGATTCTATATTACGTAACACATTGAAGCAAATAAACAAATGAAGGTGCGATTTCATATGAGTTCAACATTGTACAACTTCTGTATAAATTGACTCATATGAAATTTAGACATCAGAAGAATTTATAGTACTTTGAATGTAGCTTAAAATTTCCCTATTACATCGACTATTATATATTATCATCCTCAGAATATTTGATATTTTCATAAGTTATTAATTTGTTGCGACTTATAAGAAAACTATCTTTGATACTGGAATATTTTTTCTATTTTCACAGTGCAATATATTATTATTACTAGTTAGTTATCAGACGATGTAAATGGCATCAAATTTCAATTTACCATTTCTTATTGCTTCTAATACATGGAATGCAAGTTTTCTTCTATTTTATACCATTCTCATGTGTATTATGAGTTTAAGTCGAGTGGCTACACTTATTTCAATAGTAAAATAGAAGCTTTACGAAAATGGAACGAACCATCATCCCACGTTTCACTCTACTTTTGCAATGGTCTCTCGGAGAGTTCTTTTTTCTTCTTCCAAATTTTGTCTTCAAAAGCTATTCATTCCATCTGCCTTCTCCAAGTTCAAAAGAAAGCCTTCGGATAGCGAAAGAAAGGGAAAGAATGGTAGAGTCTGAACTGAGAAATCGGGAAAAGAACTTGAGAGAAAGGAGGGGTGGAGATGGGCCGGACGAAGCAGCAGAAAAGACACAGAAAGAAAAGAAATAGAGAGAAGAAACAGCCGAAATTTTCTCGCCCGGTTGAACATTTTAGATCAAAAGACTTTTCTGACGTTCTTTTAATTGCTGTTCCGTCATTAATTGCAGTTAGTTTTTGAATGTCACTGCAAGTTCTTTCAACTTATCTTCTTCTAGCGTTTTACTCTTTCTGTCTCACTTAGAATTTTCTCCTCCTCATTAATTTTTTTTCTTCTTTTATTTTTGCTTTTTCCTTCACAACGTCACTCCTTCTTTCTTCTCATTCTAACGACATTCTGTCTCATGTATCCGTCTGCACCAAATGTTTCGTCTTCAATGATCTTACGAGATAGTTCTCCCCTTTCGTTCCATACGACCCTCCAATGTTTCTGTAACAACAGTCAATACAAATAGTATCCCTCTGACGCCATATAAACAAAGAGTTTGTTTCATGTACTTAGACCCCCTATTAAAGTTTTTTTTTTTAAATTTAAAGTCATGTCAGACATAAAATGGAATTTGACTGAAAACACGCAAGAAGCAAGAGAAAATATATTTAAAAATATTTATTTGAAGTAGTTCTGGACTGAAGTCCAAGTTAAAAGACTATGATTAATTTTATAGTGCTCACTCTATCCGGTTGAAACGTAAAAAGCGAAAAAATATGGACGACTATAGGGAGATTTCAATGAACGAACAGGAGACTTTTTGAGATAAAGTTACGATATTATCTTCGTTCATGCCGATAAAGTTGAGCCGATGCCGATGCCGATAAAGCCGATAAATATGTCTTCTTGACACTAATGGTTCCATATTCAATACACAATCAATGACAACTATATGAATGAAAAAGATAATATTTCCAAATTTGAATCAACTTACTAGAGGAAAATATTGTTGCAGAATAGAAATATTGCAATAGAAGAAAACAAGTTACCAGTTGAATACTTGAACTTGAAACAAAATATTTAATAAATATAGCAATATCAAATATAACTAACGAGGGCTTTATAGACTACACAACTTACATTTGTTTAATACTTTTCATTAAATACTGTCCAGAGCTTTTTCGCTCACTTACCTCCACCTTTGCGGGATGTCGAACCGAAAAACTAGGGTAGTTGTTGCTAATGAATTGAAAGCATTGATTTTCAGATTTGCCCACTTGAAGGTAGTCAACCCGGCAAACTGCATTGTGGTGCGGGTTGCTCAGCATGCAAGGATATACCTGACAATCATGGTCTATTAAGTGATTGAACGACACACCCCGTTCCCCCTTTCGGAACTTGCCAAACTTTTAATGCGGTAGGTAATCCTTCTAGGTATGTGCCAAATTTCGTTCAAATCCGTCAATTGGTGTAGAATTTGTACAGTGTTGAAATAAACACAAAAATGTTGAATTGAACTGAACTGAAACACAAAAATTCCCTGATATTGAATTTTATATACATAGAACATAAGTGCAAACAAACAGTAGACTGCAAGAGGATGACGCACAAACTATTCTTCCGTAGAACTGCTAGTAATCTAAAGATGCGTAGATACTTTGAACGATGTGGAAGCCTTTGCAGAACTTTAATTTTATTGGCTGGCAACACTGCTTTGAAAAACTCAATTTGCAAATTGAATTTGCCAACACTGACAACTGAGAGCTAGACTCAGTACCTTCTGACAGTACCAAGTAAACAGAAAAATAATAGACCTCAAGTGTATTAATCTCGTGTTCAGTTAACAATAGCAATCTTTCATGACGTGATCAAATGAATTGAAATTCTTTAACAAAACAGTAATGGCCTTATATGGTACGTCCACTAGAGTCAATAAGTTCGAAGACTGGGCGCCTTTTGAGAACATTCCTGATACTACGCTGCTGCCATGCAGCTGCCAGCCCCAATACAACTAATTGAAGGACTCCTGGAATTCATGTATGAGTCGCCGTGGCTCAGACGGTAGCGCGTCTGGCTACGAATCGGGCGGCCTGGGTTCAAATACCGGCCAGGACTCTGGAGACTTTTCTCTCAGTGTTCCCATGCCTGGCGCTCTGAGGTGCACTCAGCCTCCTATCAAACTGAGTACCAGTGTCCCTGGTATTCCTGAGTGCCTTGGGAAGGTAAAGGCGGTCGAGCGTGGGACTGACCACCCCAACTCACTTCGACAAGAAAATGTGGATCGCTACCTCTACATCCTTCAAGCTTCGTTCACGGCGCGTGCGTATCGCACAGGGGATAGCTTTACCTTTACCTGGAATTCATGTGCTAGAATGGACTGTAGGACCTCCGTCGCTGTGATGATAACATAAGACAGTCTTGTTACATCCTCCATACCCCCTGACCTCAGCTCCTGTTTCATTTTTTCTGTTCTATCATTCTTTTTTTTGTGTGGAACATGGGTTTTTATAATAAACACTGTAACGTATTTCAAGCAGAATAACTAGGTATGTTACTTTTTGCTCCAATCTTGATATAAATAGATCAAGATAAGTTCGCCCGGAGCCAAAAGTTGCCTAAAAGCCTTAAAATAAAATTTAAATTCAATCAGGATCAGTTCCTTTTCTCTTTTCTGTGAGTCTTTATTGTTTTTTTTAAAAAAAGTATCTAGTTGTGAATAATATTGGTGAGTTAAGGACCAAGACTCTGTGGCGATAAGGGTAGCTGCACACCAAAAAAGCAAGTTGGAGTGGAGCAAAAAAAAGCAGAGTAGTACCGTACTAAAATTATATCTTCAAATAGTGGCGCACACACTGACTAGAGTAAAGCATACACAAATATATGTGTTTATAATGTTTTGCTTCGTTTTACACCGCTCCAACTTGCGATTCTCGTGCGCAGTTAGTCCAACACGACCAAAATCAAGAGAACCTTCCGTACGTGACAGTGGAGTTCGGGAACCAAACCAAACTCAAATGAAAGTGCAAAACAGAGAACTTAGTGTGTCAAATCATAGTTCCGAATTCAAGGTCGTTCTAGAGATATGAAGTCTCAAAAGTACCTAACGAACATATATTATACAGTGTACATGATTATACCGTCCTTACAAAGCTTATAACTCGGAAAATATTTGACATAGGACTCTCAAACAAAAAGTAAAGTAGAAAAGTGTATATGCAAAATTGATTTAAGATACTTGGGGGTAACCAGTGATGTTCAAGAAATATTTGTACGGGGCATCAACTTTTAATAATATGAGTGGAAAGTAGGTTATGTTTTTACGAAGTTCTTCACTGGTTAGACTAAAACAGTTTGTGTTATTTCTAACGGTTTAGCAGTTACGATAGCTTCTTATTTTGCTGGAACTAGTATTACATAAGCAAAATTGGTACAAGGAGTAACTTCTAAATTCAATTTCTTAATTCTCTAAAACTGGTGTAACACGCATTTAAATACATTATGTCTTTTGGAGCTATCCTCAATAAAGAGAGTCGTCTAATAATTCTGAACTGTACCTCATGGTTGAATTTAACGTGTGTTTTTTATACAATACTTGTAACACATTACGAAATAGATGCGAGTCATGCGACCAACTCTAAAATAACCTTTCTCTGAAATGAAGCTTTCAATTAGACCTCCCTTCTGCTTATTCTCGTTATACTAAATGTCTCTCCGACGGTAATATTCTACTTATACACCCTATTATGATACAGTTCTTCTGAATGCAATAGTTACTGAGTTATTGGTGATGTCACGAGGTTGCTGACATAATACTGGTTTCACTACAATGAGCTATCGTAACCGTTAAACCGCAAGAAACAACGCAAGATATTTCCTGTATTACGTGAAAACATAACCCTACTTTCCATCCATTTTTTAAAAGTTGTCTCCCCCCACCGCACAGATATTTCCTGGGTGCCATTGGTTACCCCAGTAACATAGATCAATTCAGCATATAAACTTTTCCTATTTCACTTTTTGTTTGAAAATCCTACGTCAAATACTTCTCGAGTTATAAGCTTTGAATGGATGGAATCATCATATCTATATTATAGGTTCGTTAAGTATCTTTGTGATCTCACATATCTTGAACGACACTTCGAACTCGGGACTAAGATTTGGTCATCTTGGTTTTCTGTTACGCATTTTCATTTAAGTTTGATTTGATTCGTGAACTCCCCTGTCATGTACGGAAGGCTCCTTTCTAATTAAGATAAATTAATAAGTAGAAAAGTAACAAAATATGTGATGACCTGAGCCAAGCCTAGTAGAGATGCTAAGAAACCAACGGGGAAAAATCTAATTCAGGAAATCAGAAATGTAATTATAGTACTTCCAGCTTCTTTCAAGACTTGCTCTATGGTCACAGTTAACTATTTTTGTCTTTTACTGTATGTGAAAGAGCTCTGTTGTTCTTCTTCTCTCTGTAACCTCTCCTTTATCTTACCTTCTATTTTCCTCTCTTTTCTTTGTCATTGTTTCTCATACACCTGTTTGTTATGCACCAGTTTGTTAATATTCAAATAAATTCTCATGGGGAAGGTTTGTGTTTGCATATTCATTATTTTTTTAGTCTTGTATTTTACAATCGTCAAAATGTTAAACAGAAACTACAATCAATATCCAGACATTAGAAAATTTTAACTTGTCAATTATCAACCCTTTAAATTTTCTCTCGAAATTGGATCGTGATTGGATATTTTGAGAAATTTTTGTCTGAGTTAAATGAAACCATTTGTATTTTCTGGTCAATTTATTGACAAAGTTTCTAGACATTTCTCTCCCTTTTTATACCTCCATTTCTTGAATTATATATTTTGAGAGACTACTTTTAACATGCCAGCGACGACTAACTGCGTTCTCTTGTTCATTCCGCTTTACAACCAGTGTTGCCGACATGTTGTACATATAGTAGCTAGATTTGTAGTTAACTTTCCAGTCAATTCTGAGATATATGCCCTAATTAAGATGAATCCATTACACATTATCTTTGAAACGGTAAGATTCACTATTTACATTTTATCCCATAATTCTTTTCATCTGATTCATAAACGCGGTACGGGAGTACTGCGCCATGTTGAAAACTGTAGAGAAAATTGTTTGCTGCGTTGACCGGGAAATTTAGTCGGATTTTCCAGTTGCCTGCCGTAGGACTGAGCTACCAGAATTAATATTAAAATTAGATAGTATTAAACCTTACAGAGACAGAAGTATCGCTCCCCTATAGCTCGTCGCTAAATGTACGGGAAAGTACTTATCTAATTAATAAATAAATAACTTTTCTTTTGCTTTACATATCCACTAATTATTAGAAATTAATAAAAGTGCCCATGAGAGGTCGCTGCTATTCTTGGTGCAGAAATTATTGTAATAATTTTGAAAAGATTGGATACCAGTATGACTGAATGAGCTCTGAAGACGCTTTCACTCTCTATCACTATATTCACTGTTCCGATTCAAAGCTTAAGCACAATAAGAGATATTAACATTCCAATTTGACAAGTTGAAAAAAATCTTCGAAAGACTCTTCTCGACTTTCCCCTTTCTTTATTATTGATTTCGTAGATTTTTGAAAATTATGTAAGATGAACGATATCATCACTACACTGAAATTTAAATTGGATTGAGGTTATATAACTTTGCCATAAAATGCTGTAGATGTTACACTAAACTTACTTCTTGCCGAGAAATTTGATAGCTGGTAACTTATGTCATCGCCAAACTTAGGATATCATTTTATTACAACATTAGCACAACATTTCTTTACATATATGTTGAAAAGTACCAGAGTTAGTGATTTCTAGTGACAGTAGTTATCCCTGACACCCCACTCATCCTTACCTCTTACTTTGTCCTGTCTCCCGTTCTACAGCTTTGTCTTTGTTCTTGGTAGGACTCAGGGAAAGTTTTCTTAATTGCTCCCCCCTTTTAATTGATTCGTAATTAACGCGAGTGGTGTTTATTGTGACGTTCGTAGTTTGATTTTTGGAAGTCGTAACACTCATTCATCAAGCAATTTGAATCTGAGTTGTCCTTTTCTTCCAAATCTCAAATTCGACCTTTTTTTACCTCTTCTAATTCTTCCTCTTTTTCACTCTTTTCCTCTGCCTGTATGCTTCTTGTTCCAGTAACGTTTTCACATTTTACTCTTTTTTACCTTCTCCTTTGGCATAGAGGAAAAAGAAGAAGAAAACTCAGTGAAATAGGAAGAAATGAAGGGAGGTGCAAAATAAAATCCTTTTTAAAATTTTCCGAAAGTTTCCATCTCAGTAATTCCCTGCATCTTTTATTTTGTAATTCTCTCTCTCTCTCTTCCTATCTCTCTCTCTTCCCCTTCTCTACTTCTTTCTTCCATTCGCTTTTGATTTGTTTTCAATATGCCTGTTCGTGAGTTTTCTGCATCTGTGTTATGCATTGAGAAACTTTTACGTAGTTTTGGTAGCGAAAAATAAAAAAAGTGAAGTTGGCAAGTGACTGAAGATCGATTCTCTTTAACTGAACGAAAGAGGCCAACCAGCCTTCGCTAAGTTCTCTAGTTTATTAACTTCATGCAACTTAAGCTATTACATATTACAAGATTCTGTTTTCAAAAACAACAATCGTATTTAAAATTGTCTCAAATGCGCATTGTTTCTTAAAAGCTGTTTGTGCCTGTGGATACTAGACATATCATAGATTTTGTCACATTCAATGTAGACAGAACATATTTTAATATAGAAAGCAACGAATATTTTCATCTCTATTTTGATTACTCAGATTTGAATCTTATATGTGACTCAACATACCGCAGCTCACGTTGCCTAGTGGTTATAGTCGCGGACTTTCGGATAGGTACTACGGAAACACAAATGTTTGAGTCTTGCTGTCGGCCATGTTGACCAAGTTTCTTAAAAATCTAATTAAGGGGTCTTAATACCTATTCACTAACCATTTTCTCTGTTCTTTTTGGAACGACTAGACAAATAATAAGCAATAATGAAATTTTGGAAAGGAGCCCAGTAGTACTTATGAATGTGTATCAAATGAACTGCTTGATATTTTGACTTAGTTATGAAAAATTTGAATGCTCGTAGTATAAGTATCATTGCCGCTCTCCAAAATTTCATTGTAACTCGTCATTTATCCAGTAATTTAAAAAAATATGAACAAAATAACACGGGGAATAGGTACTAATGCCTCTTAAGTTTCACCGAACGTATGTCTGGGTTGAACCTTAATTAATATCTTGACCTCTATGTTGCCCATCCCTTTCCCCGGACGAGTGCTCACCGAAAGATGTCATCTTCTGTTTTGTGATAGACTTAGGTCATAGTCTTAACAAAAGAAAGTAGTATTAATGACAACATTCTTTATAAAACAGGATTTTCAAATGACATTTTTGTAATCCAGACTTAACTATAAATCATTGAAAGATACTGTTTAAAATAACTCTAATCCCAATATACAATTCAATTCAAGCCCCATTATATGAACGAAAACTTATCTTCTTAAATTTGATAATGAATTATCCAACTTTACAAATATTAAATGTAGTATCTAATTACTATTATTATTTATTTAAATTTCCATCTACTTTTCCCTCCATGTTATGATTCCTACAAGTCAACCGAGAACTTGCGCAGCTTCAAGATTTCTGATTGTCCGGACTCCTTAATGTAATTATCAATCTACAATTTTCGTTTGACATTTAGTAGAGTATAACCAGTTTCTTAGTGACTGCTTCATGAGGATGGAGGAAAGGATACAACGCATATAATCTTATCACCGAGCTCTCCGCTCTAGTATAAGGAACAGAAAGAGCGAGAGAATGAATAAGAAAGAGAGAGAGAGAGAGAGAGAGAGAGAAAGAGAGGAATAAGACAGCGGAGTAAGGACCATTTGTTACGAAGAGGATGGCATGTGGGAATTCAAGCGTTTCCAAGGGACTTCCCCGTTATCAGTAATCACCCCGCAGTTATTTATCACAAAAGGGCTGACACCAAGACCATCGTAGCTGAGAATTTTCGGGGGAGCTTTTTCGTTGGATGTTTCCCCATTCCACCTCGCTTTGCGCAATTCTTCTTTGCGCTTAAGAGATGAATGGAAAATGAAAACGAAGTCTGTCCAGATTGTTAAAAATATGATTCAAGGCAGAGAAGAAACTTTTTGAAAGTAATCTCGTTTTTTTATGTATCTTATACTTATTGATTATACATAGATAAAAATATTTTAGTTACTTTTTTATTACAGAATATTAAAGTTTGCGCTGAGAAGATATAATAGATTGTCAAAAAATGGTCTTTAATTCCATTATAATACGTGAACTGCTGAGCAACACCCAACTATTCCTTACATCGGAAGTTGCAGAGCATCTGTTTGAAATTATTTATGGTTTGACAGTTAGCACTCAAACGTACTCCTTGTCTATTTCAAAATCATTGCCTTCAATTCATGTTGTCTTACTTTCTTCTTGCACAATACCTTTGTATCCAGTTCCACCAGCTGAAGAAAATTTAAAGACCAAGTCCTTTGCTTTCTTTCCTGAATGTAAATGGATGACATCATGACGGTGATGATGATGATGATGACAGTAGTTCTTTTTAAATCATCTCTTGATTTTAATTCCTGTCACATTTTAAAAAGTAATTGTATTTATAGAACAAACAGTTCCCTATGACCTAAACCCATCCCACGTCGGAGGGATAGCGTCCCGTGGCAAGTCCTCTTCTGGAGCAGCGAAGAGAAATGTAGCAGTCATAATCTTTGTCCACGCACTGTACCGGCATGTACCTGTTGAAACCGAAGGAAACCCTGGAAAACTTCAATTTGTATGGCTGACAGCAGGACACGAACCTATGTAGCTGTGCAATTACAATTCGATATGTCCGATATCACAAGCGCTAGAGCACTGAGCCTGGGTTTTTGTCAGAGAAAGTAGGAATCACATTGCTCCAAAGTCCAGTTTTCACATCCTAGTAAAACAGGTCTTCTCAATACGCCACATCCGACTCACATGGATATTTCTGTTGCCCTGCCATCAAAGCAATTACACGTGAGATAATCAATCAATTGTTGAATTGCCATCGCTTCGTAAAATCCTTCACAACATTTAGCTGACCACTAGCAACGTGTCGTTCTTCTGGCGCTGCTTCTCAGTAGTTTACTATTACATTTGGAGTACCACAGGGTTCCGTCCTCGGACTTTCGCGTTTTGTTCTGTTCATGGACGACTTTATGGACCACTACAATGAATTTTCAAGTAACATTCTTATGTATAACGATGACTGTAAAAATTTTAGAGAAATTAAAATTCTTTATGATGTAACGCAACTGCAATCGGTTATTGTAATTTTCTTTTGGTAGTGCAATAAATGGCAGCTCAAAATTAACACTGATAAATGTACTACCCTCACAATTAGTTGGAAGAAATATCCTCTTCAAAGTTCGTATCATCTTAACACAATTTCTCTAGTCAAAATTTCATCATCTAAAGATATTGGCGTTTTGATTGACTCAAAGCTGACTTTTGAAGATCATGTTACAAAGTCTACTTAAAAAGCCATGAAACTTCTAGGTTTACTTTACAGATTCATTGATTTGAAGGATCCCACAGCACTTAGTTTATTTTACAAGAGTTACGTATTATCTCCGCACCTTGAATATTGCTCTCCTATCTGGGTTATGTCGTCGTCCACAGTGCTGTCCAAGGTTAACCAAGTTTTTGAACTTTTTTGGCTATCATTCGCTTTCGTGTCCCCTCTACACACAATTTAAGGAAGCAGCAACTCTTAGAAGTCCTTCATATCAAACCTTCTTTAGCACGTATATAGTTGCATGACTTCAAATACCTGTATAAAATTGCTAATGGACATTCCAGATCTGGCGATATTCTTCACAAGTTGTTTCTTCGAGTTCCCTTAAGATTCACTCGCAGTAACGACATGTTTGATTTGCCAACACCCAGGTTTACTATTGTACAGCGTTCCCTAATTTGCAGGTTGTCATCTCAGTATAATCGAGCTTCAAGCCATCTTAATTATGCTCTACCATATAACCATTATATGAAAAACCTGGTATCGATATCTGATTGTTGAGGTAAGATTATGTCTTATCATTTATATGGAATGGTCTGTAAGTCTTGGCTCCGTCTAAATTCATTTAATAATAAAATTAATATATTAAAAATTAAGTTGAGAAGAGATGCGCCAAAAGATTAATTTATATTTTAGCTTGTAGTGTTTAAGTGTTGAAAGATTAGAGCAGGAACATTACGATTTGATCTACTCTCCATCATATACTTGTAAAACATTCTTGTGAAACTCAAGCTATTCCCTTCTACCTATTCTTGTATAGTTCAATGATTGGTTGATACTACCTGATTCTTTATTAGTAAAATGTAGAATTCCGTAAAATTAAAGCGAGATTTTCATGTAATTTGATGCTTTTTCCTTTATAATGAAAGTGAAATTAAATTTATAAAAAGATAATTTAATTATGTGTTCAATTTCGGAAATTTAATTTGAGTATGTCTTAAGTGCTTTTATTTTACTGAATGTTCCATTTTATTTTTATTTCCTTTGAGTGTATCATCTACTAATTAAGAGAATCCTTCTGATGTTTGGCCACCTGCAGTAAGGTTTTAAATTACTATTTAAATGTAAGAATGTCATTCTATAACAAGTTGTATGGCTAATCCATCATTAAGTATTTACTGATAACGATTAGAAACGACAAGAATATTAAAACTCTTCTTCTTTAAAATGAAACCGGTTTTCTTGAACTCAACATAAAGTCAGATCAAATCGCCACACTTTCATGTCAACATATTCAATAACATTGTCCAATAGGAAATTGAAAAGTAACAAGATAACCCTAATTTAAAAACACAACCAAAAAACAAAACTTATTTGGACACCCCTAAAGTACAAAACTTACAAGTGATGAATATGAAACTACCTTATGAGAGAAAAACATATTTACATAAATGAAAAATTGTCTAAATTCAATTGAGAACAAACAAGCCCACAAGAGCACGTTAATCAACAAGCCGCATTTTGTGACCTGCTCATTCGAGTCTATGTAACAAACAATGACCCATAAGCGAAAAACTTTGAAATTCAGGAATTAAGAAGTTTCTTTCTTGGCCAAATATGACTACAACTTCTACAATATAGAACAGTTTGGTTGCCATAACCTGTATGGTGATGTCAGAGTGACGTTAATCGAAAACTAAAATTTTGCATTTTAAAAATTTCCCTGAAAGAGATTTCCCTTTTCCTTATTACTGTGACGAGTTACCCATGTGGCACGAACTGTCTCTATACGATATCAAAAGCATCTAAGGCTTACCTGTTTCCCTACAGATAGTCCCTGAGATATTGCAAAAACATTCCATGAAAACTGTTTCTATTCTTAAAAGAAAAATATATTATCTTATTGTATACTGTAGTGGAATTATTGATTCCATAAAATTGTGATATTAGCTTAAATAATGTGTCTGAAGCATAAACTTTATAATCAATGTGTCTTACCTGAAATGGTGTACGGCTATGAAACTTGGACATTCAATGCGCAAACAACTCAAAGATTAAGAGTCACACAAAGAGCAATGGAGAGATGCATGCTAGAAATAACTAGGAGGGACAAGAAGACAAATGAATGGATTCGCGCACAAAGAAAAGTAGAGGATGTAATCAAAACTGCGAAGAAGATGAAGTGGGAATGGGCCGGTCACATAGCTAGACGAACAGATGGACGGTGGACGACTAATGTACTACATTGGATTTCTAGAGAACAGTAACGACCGAGACGACGTCCAAATACAAGATGGGTAGATGAAATCAAGCGTTTTTTCAGAAGCTACATGAATGAGGATAGCAGCAGACCGAGATATGTGGAAAGAAAAGGGGGAGGCCTTCATCCAGCAGTGGATAGAGAACGGCTGAATATGATTATGATGATGATGACGTGGCACTGCTACAAGTAGTTGGTCGTGTGGCAGAAACACTGACGATTATTCCTTTAGGGATCAACCAGCAAATAACGATGGCCCCATTTTGTGAACATTAGTGTCTATAATGTCATTATATGCATATGCCCCACAGCATGTAAATATCGTTTTGAAATAAATAGTTTATTCTTTCAACTGCGGCGAGCTGCGATATCTTGGGGCGCGTTGTAAGATATTCAAATATCTTCTCTAGTCCTATGAAGACAATGGAACTGCATAATACAAAATTCTCCCAAAATTGGCGATTTTATTGCCAGCGAACTAACACGACACGTATCTCCGTCAATGTTGCACCATACAATTAGAGTGCATCAAGGTTTATAATTAATAATCCCTCCTCAGAAATCTCCCCTTCGTTCGCTTTCCTCTAAGTTTTGGTGTATTAAGATTACGAACCTTATACCGGTTTTTCTTTGCTTCATAATGATTTAAACGGGGGTTCACACATTCGTCTTCTAGAATTACAGGTGGGTCACGGTCCAGTAATTACGTCGCTGATTATGTATTTGAGGAGTACGAATTTAGAAAGTATGGGTTATCCTCCTGGCTACTGTGGTAAATACCCCTTTCGAACTTTCAGGTGGTACTGATAAGGGACGAAAGCGCACATTGTTGTGCTACTGTTCATATGGCATTTAGTCGTAATCTAAATATCGCCACTAAACCGTCATAGTTGGGAAGTCGAATTGCGTGGTTTTCAAGTATTCTTGCGCCAATCACGAGACTACTCAAAACTGAAGGAACTCTTCTTTGATAGACTTGAAATAATTTATTCAAAGAAATTTTGCAAGAATACTATATAATGTACTTAAAACTTAATAGTGTGAGAATCAATCAATATTGTATATTTTTTAGTAATTGTAGATTACAAATTTGCGAAATAAATTTTATCTATGAATCTTCATCATATTAGCGCTTTGGATCTTGTCTAAATAAGTTCACTGGATTGACAGTAGGTTTCACTTTGAACTGAGAAGGTCAATAGCTTAGTCCTATATTCTGAATTTGCAACGGAAACGTGATGTTTCACTTGAAAAATTTATAATCTTTTGGCATTTAGAGTAGTTTAAGGCTACATATCGTTTACACTCGAGAGAAAGTGGCATTCCATCTCAGCCCTTACTTAGTGTAACTAGGCCTTTAGGCAACTTTAGTACAGGCCGATTAAGTATGAGGAAAATTAAATATTATCATGTTATTTCATGACAAAGGAGGTTGAAGGTCCGTAGGTCTGTGAGCAATGAACAAATAGTGACATCATTTGCCTTCTATCGAACTACGACTTCATCCTAAGGATAGACACACAGAAAAAAGCAAGTTAGAGCAGAGCAAAGCGAAGTAAGAGCTGAAGTATTAAACACATATAGTTCTATATGCTTCTTTCCGCTTCGCTCTACTGCACGTTGTGGCCGCCACTATTTAAATATGATGAATTTAGCACGACTATTTAACAAAAATCTGCTCGCTCGTTTGGTGTACGGCTACTCCAATGGTGATATAAAGGTAGTGAATAATAATCTTTAGATGATTCTACGCACACACGACCACACAAGAAAACAGTTCATTCACAACTATATTAGTCGGTCTGAGCCTTAGATGCCTAAAGTCCTTAAATAAAAGGATTTTTTTTTAAATAATACGACCATAATAGTCTAACTCTGTTCATGGACATCGTTACAAAACGAAGACCTTGGAAACGTACCGTATTCTACGTTTTATAAATTGCGTGAGTAATTCTGCTAAAAAAAGATGTTCATAATCACGCTGCAGTTTAGGTGAAATTTTCGGATTGATACCTTTCTTCTAACCAAGTCTATTTTCTGGTATTATGAAGGAATCACAGTTTCCAAAAAAGACAAGTACATGTAGAAAAGTAGAATTGCAAAATCTGCAAAAATTAGACAAAGAGGGACGGGACAAAATAAAGAAAAGAAGGAAGAGAGATAGAGAAAGAAAGACAGAGAGAGAAACAGAGAGAGGAGGTAAAATTTGTGCTGTGACAATGAGACAGCTGGAGAAAGACAGACAGCAAAAGAGGTGGCACTTTTACGAAAACGTCACCCGTTGACCATTTCATCTTACTCCCTGTCTTGAGGCATCACTTTCTCGTGCGATGTTGCCACGTTTAGACTGGGACAGGCCTCCAGTTCTAATTAACTCTCTGAGCCTCTTGTTATTTGCAAGGAAGGAGGGGGTGGAGTGGGGAAGGGCTCTACTCGGGCAACTTTTAATTAACAATCACGCCAGCAAGAGGGAAAAGAGGGGAGGGTTGAGTTAGATTGAAGATGTGAGGATAGATGTAGAAGGTGTGCATTGAGGTGTGGGCGACAGGGAGGGGAGATGCATGGGGCATTTCTAGAAAGTACGTGAATTGATGCGAAAGAACTGGCATTCTTCTACACATGACAAAGAAACGCATCCTTCATTACGGTAGAGTGTATATTTCGTATAGTTTATTTTGGAATGAAAATGCAGAAAACCATGGATTTTTTTTCCCCCCAAGATAATTAGTAGAAACAACAATCAACTGAAATCCTTTCCCCGTCCTAGCAGTATTTCATGACAAATTGGATTTTGTCGTAGATATTGGACTAAAGAGAAATTAACAACAATGCAAGATGATTATCGAATTTGAAAGGTGTATCACTTATGTCAGACAAGTTAATATTTTGTGTGTAAGAATGTTAGTAACTGTGTTTTATCACTGTTTTGTTTCTATGTGCTCCCTATACAGAATAACAGTGCGTGTTTCATTTTTCTAAATATACACGAACATAACATACGAGACGTGTCTGTGATCGTTTCATTATAAAGACAAGACATATGCACAAATTGCGAATGGATTCTGGATCCAGGTGCTGCAGACAGATCAGTATACCAATTGACGGGTTGATTCTACATTAATTTTACAATATACACCTAATTCGTTTCTTGGTCTAAGTGTTGCAACGATACTCTGCCATAAAAATCTGCAATCTTGTACTTTTGAAGGAGCAAAGAGGGCCATCATTTTTTAACTTTACATACTATTTCTACAACACCCGCACAGCTGTAGCAATTTTTTTTTAAATTCAGCATATTGTGAGACCAAATTCAAATCCTTTTTCTTCGTGTTGAAAGTAACAATTTGCATGTGCGAGTCCATCATCTTGAATCAGAAAGGTTACTTTTTAAGATTTTGGAAATATCGCGTATATAATTCCTTTTATGAATGCTGTAAATGTGGATTCGATAACGATGAAAAATAAATTGTAAAGTAAAGCAAGTGTTCATAACGTCGATGTAAAATGGCCAACAGGTTGTTCATGGAACTTTAATTAAATTAAAATCAAGCCTTCTGGTTTAAAATAAGATCATCACTGGTTAAGAATGTAATAAAAAATTTGCATAATTTGGTCTACCATCTGTTATCTAGTAATAATAGTAGTTTAGTTGACTTTGAGTAAACACTGAGGAGGCATCATGGGTTCAAATTACCCTCCTGCTGGCCATCCTAAGAATCTCAGCTCCAGTAAGAGAGTGTTGAGAGATATCTAAAATCTAGTTCCTAGCCGCTACGTTACTCATTCTTTATACAACGGTCATATCAAAGAGTCAGGTTTACTCTGTAGTCTTAAATGACAAGTAAAGACCAGAAATGAAAAATTTCAACCAAAACTATATCAATTTGGTCTGTCATCCTAGTTCATAAATTCTGCAAATTTGATTTTTATATCACTTTAAACGTAGAAATTATAAACTGTAGACTCTGAAACACTCTCAATAGACCACCGCAGGAATTGAACTCTTGATCATGGGCACAGACAACGAACGCGCTAATCTTACGGCCACCTAAAGGTCTCAGCCATTTGAAAGTTAGAATGCCTGACAGTTACTTTTGATTTTTTTTCTAATCTCTTACAAGCCCATTTACAAGTGACATTGACAGTATTTTTAAATGTAGACATATATATGTGGGGAGCGGCAGTTAAATGACAAACACAAGTCAGGCGGGCGGAGTTAAAATATAATAATTCTCTTTTGAAAAGGCTGAGAAACCAATAATTCTCTGTTCTGTTAATTGTAACAATTAAAACTACACAAGTGTCCCCGTGGATGAGTGGTAACGCTCGCTGCCTAGTAATCAAAGGATCCGTTTCGATTCCCGGTGAGAAACACAAGTGGTTCGGAGCCAACGTTAAACTGTAGGTCCCGTCCTTAGAAGCTTACCAGCTCATTTAGGACATTAATAACAGTTCAATAAACTATAAAAACACAACTTTGATACTGACATTAATCACAATTGAAGCAATATAGCATTAATGAAAGTGAGATTTCATTTTTCCGCAACCTGACGCGGCTGGTTAACCGAATAATATGCACTGATTCAGCCAGTAAAGTTATAAATACAGTTAAATTGTAAAGTTGTTTTTCACGTGTAATCCTATTGGTTTTCTAAGAGGTGACAATTTTCAAGAAATAATTTAAACATAAATATTTATAAATAATTTCTGTGATTTTACAGGTGACGATTTTTCTCTTGCTTACGATTTAAGTAAAGTACTTTATTGGAGAACCGAGATTTACATTAATCTACATTATATGCCTGGTGAACTACGTTGTTGCAAACAAGAAAAAAATAAATCATTGAAGGAAAGAAAAAAAAGAAAGAAACTTAAGAGAACAGTTTACTACGAACACAAAGTTAGGCAAATGAGAAATTAATTACAGTTTCTTATAATGAGTGTTAAAGTAATAACACGGTCAATTTTCGTTCTTCACGTAATGAAGATTGATGTATGATTCATGTCGCAGTCTACGTAAGGTTGTTTCTTACTTGTTTTGTCTGCTTTCAAATGAAGGACCAATTAACAAGATTACTGACCACTGATGCTGCTCATGAAAGCTGGTCACGTGACAAAAGATTTCATTTAGCAGACTTATGCTGTGAAATGTGTTATCATGCAGAGGATACGAGAATGCATCAAAGTAGACCATCTATATTGGCATTTCTTTTATACGAGTGTTCTCTAAGTACTATCATACATATATGATTCATATTAACATACTTTTTAAGCTACAAATTTTTGTATTGCACATACCAAATTTATACTGCAATCGTTTCCAGTTATTATCTCTGTGTATTGTTAGTATCAAAGTATCCGTACAAAACGTTTCTTTAGATACGTAATAATTAATAACAATAGGCGAGATTATTGTTAAACAGAAAAAAAAACCACTATAAAAATGCGAAATATGACACAAATTTAAAATTCGATAGCCAAGAAAAGGTGAAAAAGTAATTTGTGAATAGATTCTACGACGCATTGCATTGTCTTTTTCATTATTATTTTTTTCTATCTGTCAACCTTCTTTTCTGTATCATTCTTTCTTTATCTTATTTTTACAACGTCTTTCTCTGTGTTTTCTTAATAATAGTACTGGTATTATTTTTTTTGTGTATGTATCTATGTGTGCGTGTATGTCTCGTTAGAATCCAGTACGCTTAGAGAAAGATAACACTTCACAATCGCGCAAAGTCTTTCTACATTGCTCTTTTGTTTCAAAAACCGGACATAAAATTCTCGTTACCTTCCTTCTTGCTTCTTTCGATAAGAATCGAGCAGAAGAGGACTGCAGAAAAGAGTGAAACCATTGGAGATGAGGTGGGGTGGGATGGGGAGAAATGTTTTAAAGTTTCCTTCAGGCATAAAACAGACACACCAACTTTTACCGCTTCTCTCTCTCTCTCTCTCTCTCTCTCTCTCTCTCTCTCTCTCTCTCTTGTTATCAGACACTTCTTTACTCCGGCCATTAGTACTCTCTTTTAAAAGGATCCATCGTTATTTTTCTTCTTTATCCTTTTTTTAGATCCCCTTTCCATTCTACCCTATACTTTCTTCGTTTAGTGTTTTTTCTGTTTTTCCTAAACTTTCGGGATAAAGGGTTTCTCCCCCCACCGACGCTTTTTCTTCCCTCCTTCCTAATTTCCCCATACTTTTTTTTTCTATTAAGGTATAGCTACTAGTTGTCGTATCTCGTTTCAGCATTGGTCCTTCCTCAATGACGTAAGAGTTTCTATTAAACATTCTTCTCTTTTTCTACTGGTTTTCCTTCACTTTCCTGTCTTATCACTTTTTCCTTAACTACAGGAGATCACATTGTGATATATCTACCCGTGAATAATAAAAAAAAAGGACTACGAGATTACGTGTTTCAGTTTCCTTACTGGAAATAGGGAATTAAAAAGAATAGATTAATGACAATATCATAAGATTTGTTTTAAAGGAAGAAGCTATTTAAATTCGTGTAAGTTACAGTAATCGCTAAGGTTTTTAAATCGACTTTTTTTCAATTTTAAAAAATAATTTGAAACTACTACTCTTGCATCAGTACAATAAGAAATGCATCTGAATGGGCTGAATTGATGGGATAGGTGGCGCATGTGATGTGACGACAGAATGAGACTATAGTGAAGAGCCAGACGCATAGGTCACTCCATACCGGAGATGCTGAAGACACTGCAATTACCCAATATAATACTGTCAAAGGGTGTATAACGTATACATCATCTCTAGCACAACCACTCATCGTAGACATTGACTTGTCCGTCAGTGCTTACGTCAGTGTCCGTCATTGTAGGAGTTAAATGTTTGTTTATTTGTCTTTTACTTTGTACGGAGAAGTTAAGGCCATCACGGCCTTTTCTTCCACAAACTCATTAATGTCGGGGAATGTCAAAAAAAAAATAAAATACGTAAAAATATATCGTGAATTAAAAAAAAAAAAAAAAAAAGAAAAGAAAAATGTTCTAAACTATTGGGTTCGTGCAAACGTTCTACCCGTTTCTGATGTGGATACAGAATTGCGAAAAACACAAAATGGAATTCACCTAACTGTGGAAAATCGCCTTTTGCTATCTTTCTGGTACGAGATGAATCCCAAGCCGATAAAAGCACTGAGTTTTGGATTTGAAGAACTGTTGTACAGCAGCTTTCACAGCCGTCACATCATCAAAGATTTTCCGAGCGAAGGAGTTTTTCAAAGTACGAAACAAGTTGCCGTCTATCTGCAGAGGCCAAGTCAGGAGAATAGGACGAGTGGGATAAAACCAATCTCCCAACCAAATTCCGCCATTTTCTACAGGTTATGACAACAGCATGTGGCCTGGCGTTATCATGGTGGAACTCCTTGACACCTTGGTGTTGGCAAGGCCTAGCCAGTTCGCTCGCAAAAATGCTAGCATCTTGACCAACTGTTGACAGCAGAAGGTAGCATAAATAGTTGGTTTCAGGACCTCCCAGTGGATTAGGCCATTGACATCCCACCATACACTTAACATCACCTTCTTGGAGATAGTTTTGGTTTGGACATTGATGAAGGCGGTTCAGAAACACGACGCACAGTCCTTCGACGCTTTAAATTCCAATACAAAAACTACTTCTTATCACCCGTGAAAATGTGTGTCAAGAACTGGAGTTTTTTTTTTAATTACCGTGAGTGGTTGCATAAGAGTACTAGTAATAATTACGGACATTCAACGAACAGTTGGTTTATTCCTTATAAATGAAAGAGTTTGTGATTGGTCAGTCGAAGGGCTGTAATTACCTATGTAACAGGTGCTATGTAAGCTTAAAGCCGACCATGGTTTGAAGTTCTAGGATGCAGTTCAGATGCTTCGGATTCAATCTCGTCTGGAATTCTAATTTGAATTGCACATAATCTTTCCATTCATGGATACGCTCGCAAACACATGTAGAAAATATGTAATCAAGACTGCGAAGAAGATGAAGTGGAGATGGGCCGGTCATAGCTATACGAACAGATGGAGGATGGACGACAAGTGTTCTATATGTATTAATACAATTTGGATTTCTAATCATAAAATACCGAGATCTTACTATATTCCCCACGATGTAACGTGGTTGCATGTAAGTCGAAGGCAAAGATTTTGATCTTGGACCGGGATGGTACTGTACCTACAAACTAAGCCCTGGCCGACCGACTACCTTCCAACATCCCCCCATTCCAGTTTTAGCCTGAGATACCTAAAGGTCATAACATATTCAATTGGATCTTGGAGCAGTTAATTCTGACCTAAGATTAATTTTGTTTATTTCAATAACCAAACTAATCTCGGAATGGTATATAGAATTGACAGATACAGCTAATCACATAAAATCTTTCCCAGTAAGTAGCTTTGTAGGTATTAACATTATACTATTAAATATTTATTGGAACTTCTAAATAAATCAACTTGCTGTTTACTACACCGGCAAGTCTTCTGAATGTTCTATAAACAATAGTTCTTTTGACTTCATTGCCGAAAATTTAAATTTCTAAAAAAAATTAAAAAAGATGGTAAAATGTTCTTTTTCTCGTCAGTCAACAGACGCAATGCTACATTAACAAGCAGAAAACGATTTTAGTTCAGAACTAGCTAGCAATCAACCTTTTTAGGGCTTAGATACCCCTCTGGAGAAGAT